>JH719950.1:649900-755147 GCA_000231845.2 Tetrahymena malaccensis 436 | reverse complement strand
AAATTTAAAGATTTATAAATTCTTAAATAGCAGTAAATATATCTGATCCATCATCATAGTTTTCATCATCGCATATATTTGTATTAAAACTTTTATTTAATAATGTAGATATTAATATGATTTTTCAAAAATAGAAAAGAAAATCCTTATGAATTTTATATTTGATGATATAGTTAAGAAGCTTTATTTAGTAAAATACTTTAATAAAAGGTTAGAAGAGAAGAGTTACCACTCTTGGACTGCACTTGTATTTATTCAACTAATTTCATTGAAACTTAGAGAGAACTTAATATTAATGGTTAAGCTAGAATCATTTACGTATAGTTGCCTAAGAAATTTGTAAAAGGTGCAAAAAGTTGAGTTAAAATAATAAAATAGGAATGAAAGATAAATGAGAGAACTTAAAGTTAAATTATAAGCAGTGATAGTAAAAAAATCATAATATGCCAATCATTAATTATCAGCATCAAAGGAGGGTAAGAGGTAAGTGATCATATGGTATCTAAGGGTTACTATAATTGAGAGGTCTACTAGGCTTGAAGCGTTTCAGTAGTAGGCCAAGAAAAGGTAATAGTAGAAGATTGAGGAAATTCAAGAAGAGTGAAACTTTAATAAAATTGGTAACTTATTTTATTCTGGGAAATTTTTTATTTATAAAGAATTTTTTTTAATTATTATTTGTACTTTTTAATACTCAAAATAAAAATAAAATATAATTATTATTTACAATATTTATCATAAAACTTAACAAATTCTATTATTCTATATAAGTTTTTATTCATTCATTTTTATATTACTTCAAATATTTCTATTTCATTAGTTTGAAAATTTTTAGTTCCTCCATTTAAAGTATAACCTGAAAGTCCTTCTTTTTAACCATAACTATAACTATAACTATATACATAACTACTTTAATCTTAATTTGAGTTAGTATATAAACAAATATCATGCCCATAACCTAATCCAAGCATATTATTGGTAGAATAAAATGCATATTAGCAAGATTCATTAGAAGTATATTTTTATTTTAAATCAAGAGAAAAAAGAAAAATATTATTTGGATTTTAATTAACCCATTATCCACCATAATCTTTAATTTATAAATTTGAATAAAATCCAAACCTTTTATTTGAGCTTGTTTTTATAAGAAATATTACTTTTGTTTTATCTTTGCACTGTTTATAAATATTTTCTATTTGAAACCCATGCTAAGTGGCTGCATATATTTATTTAAATCTAATATTTCCACTGCCTATCCATTTTTCAATCATTTATAACTCTTCTTATGAAATAATTTTATTTAAAATTTTAAAAAATGCGAAATTTTCTAATTCTTATTGACAATTTATGGTCAATTTATTATTATTATTATTAGAAATAAAATCTATTATATTCTTTTCAAAGTTCTAAATTTTTTGGTCTTGTTAATTGATTTCTTTACTCAAATTATTTAAATACTCTGTAAGGCTTGATTCAAATTTTTAATTACTTTTAGACTAATCCTCCAAAACTTTAGATATATTTTTTTCTAAATTTGAAGCTTTTTGATTTTTTTATGAAAGAATCTGCTAAAAAGAAAATTATTTATTACAATCATTATATTACTATTTTAAATTTTCTTCCATTTTTTAAAATTTTTGCATAGCTTCACTAATTTATTTAATTTAAGTATCAATATACTAAATAATTTTGTTTTTAAACTCTTATAAGGCATCGATGTGTAACTTTGAATATCTTTAACCATAGTTCTTATCAAATAATTTTTCAAAAATTTATTTAGTTTCTTCTTACTCAAATTTAAGGAAGTTTTATAAATATTTTTCTTCTGACAAAGTAAAAAATTATTCAAGCATAAACAAAGTTTCTTTTTGGATCTGTTAATCAATAAAGCATTTTATACAAATTAGTTTGCTGTTTACTTAACCATTTCTATTTAAAAAGACTAAATCTTAATCCTTATGAGTACTGCAAGCTGTCTTTTCTAATTAAAGATTTTTATTTTGTTTTTTAACCAAAAAATTATTATATTCATTTTATTTATGCATAAATTCTTAAACTTCTTAGTCACTTTTCTCTTGTATATTTTTCTCCATTTTATCTGAATAATAAAACTCCTACTAATACTATGAAGGATATTATCCTTCTTCTCCTATTTTATTTGATTCTTATTTTGTTTAAGTCTCTGTTATTTAATTTTAATCTATTTATGGAAGGTTATTATTATTGTTGTTGTTATTTTGTTAATACTTAATTTGTTTATTATTATTTGTTTTTTTTAATGAACAATTGCCCATGTAATTTATATTTTTAATTAAATAATTATAAAAAAAATATTTGATATTTACTTTTTAAGCGATAAATCACTTATATAGATTATTTCAAATATTAAAAATGAATATTAACAAATTTAATTTTTTATTATGAAATTTACTTGTTTCTTAGATTTTTTAAACTAAATTTTTGCAAATAAAAGGAATTACCGAGAGAAAAAAAATAATTAAACCATTTTTGTATATCCCTGTTTTATTTCAATTAAATAAATATAAGTTTTTAGTTAGAAATTATTTTTTATTTCTTCAGAATCGAATGTTTGTTTGTAAAAATTTAAAGATTATGATTATAAATTAAATACTGAATTTTTTATCACTTATAAGTAATTAATATATATTTAAAATTTTCAGCAAAGATTGAGTGCTTTTTTGCCATTTTAAAATTAGACATAATGCTAATATTAACTTAGAATCTGATAGTTATTAAGAGTGATCGACTATGATGGAATTTTTTAAAGCTCAGTTAAATTCTTCACAAAACAATTAGTTATAAATAGAATCTTTCTATCTATGAGATATTCTAATGTTAGAAGACGTAAAAAGATAGTTGTGGAAGTAAATACTTTTTTATTTAAATAAAGTGAGATCAGATTTTAATATTTTAAATAATTTCATTCTTATATTTTTACTAGCTAAGAAGTTTATAGTTATTAAGAGCATTTAAACTAAGTCTATAAATAAAATAGGTTAAGTTTATGTCTTATTAAAATATATCATAGCTATCAAATAAAGGTATATTTGAAAAGCTAATGGCAATATTTTGTATTTTTGAATCTGAGAAGCTTATGGTTAAAAAGCTTAATAAAAAATGTGTGAATGATAATTAAAATTAGTAATAATTTAAAAAAGAGACTTAATAATTTAAAATTTGATTTCCTTTCCTTTTTTATATTTCCAAGCTTCTTGCCAAAAAATCATCATGATAAAATATTATATTACAAAATAATCTTGATTCCTTTCTTTAGATATTCGTGATTTAGAATAGTATGGAAAAAAAAATGGTATTTGAAAAGAAAGTAGCTTTTATTAGAATCTTTCAATCTAGAAGAAATCTTTTGTTAACAAGCTCTGAAAAAGAATCTCTTTAAGATTAATTAATATCATAAAATTTAAAAAAGAGACTTAATTAATTCAAAAAATACTTCTATTTATAGTATAGATAATAAATATTAAAATTGTTTAGGTATTATAATAGATCTAATTTAAATTTTATTGTATAACAATCAGACAACAAATAAATTTAATAAATGTGATTACTATTTGTAGGTAAAATTTTATATTTATACCAAGTATTTCAATATTTTTTATCTAAATTTAATAAATTATATTTATTATTAAAACAAATTACTTTTTGCTTTTTGTAAACTCAGATTAGGGTCATAAAAATCAAATCAAATTTAGTATTTTATTCAAATATAATCTTATACATTTAAAAAATAAATATGAGTAAATCTATAAGCAAAGCAAACATTATATATATATAATAAAGATACTTTGCTAAATATTAACTAACAATACAAACATTTAAGATTTAATATCTAGTTTCATATATATTTTCTTAAAAATCTGAAACCTTTACCTTTATTTATTTCATTTCAACATAATTAGGAAAAAATTCATACTGTTTTTTTAAGCAGTCATCTCTACTGTAATTACGTAGTTTTTAAAAAGCTATATTTAGAATTTATAGGTGTTATTTCATATTTAAAATAAATAAAATATTTTTTTAATCATCAAAATAAAAATATAATATAATTATTTTTTATAATATTTATTATAAAACTGAAAAAATTATATCATTTTATATAAGTTTTCTTTCATTCATATTTTTATTACTTCAAATATTTCTATTTCATTTTTTTTTTAAAAAAGTTATATTCGATACTAGCATTTTAAATTACTATGTTCTTATACTTTTACTAGCTAAGATATTTGTAGCTATTAAGAGCGTTTAAACTAAGGCTTATAAATAAAATAAGCTCACTTTATGTCTAGATAAAATATCAAATCGCTATGAAATAAAGACATCATCTTTGAAGAGCAAATGGGTATATTTTATATCTTTATATCTAGAAAAAATTTATGGCTAAAAACTTTTAAAAAAAATGTGTGAATGATAAATTAAAGTAGTAATAATTAAAAAAAGAGATTTAATAATTTAAAATTTGAATAGATTTCATTATTTAACATTTCAAACTTCTTGCTTAAAAATTATCATGATTGAATAGTTTATTACAAAAAAATCTTGATTAATTTCTTTAAATATTAGAGATTTAGAATAGCATGTATGAAAAAAAAAAAATCATTTTTGAAAAGAAAATAGATTTTGTCAAAGCCTTTCAATAGAGGAAAAATCTATGGTCAAAAAACTCAATAGAATAGCTGTGAATAATTATTTAATATCACAAATTTAAAAAAGATATTTAATTAATTTAAAAATTTCTTCTACTTCATTTTTGATTTTTTAAAACATCTTGCTTAAAAAACTATTTCAGATAGCAACAATAGTAAATATTTGAGTTTTTTGGAGTTTAAAAATATATCATAGTTTAAATTTTATTATTTGACTATCTTATCATAAATAGTTTTAATAAGTGTGATAATATGTTGATATAAAAATGTTCATTTTAGAGCAAATATTTGAATATTTTTGAGTTTATCCAAATTAAATAAATTAGAATTATTATTAAAACAAACTACTTATTGCTTATTGTAAACTCGGGTTGGGGTCATAAAAATATAAGTATATTATTTAAATACTATACTATATATTTAAATAATAAGAGTATGTTTAAGAAGATAAGCAAATATTATATAAATATCAAAGATACTTTGCTAAATTCTAACTAACAATACAAATATTTATAATTTTTATATCAAGTTTCAAGTAGTTTATATAGCCAGCCTCTACAGTAAGTATTTAGTTTTTAGAAAGAAATATTTAAATTTATAGATATTATTCTTTAAGACTTACTATTTAATATTTTTAATATGAATTAAAGTAGAAAATTTGATAAAAATTTTTATCTAAAATAATGAATGTGGTTATAAATTAAAAAAAATATCCAGATTTAAAAATAAACTTATTGAAAATAGTGTTTAGAGTCTAAGTAATTGAGTGTAATTTCAATAAATTTGAATATTTATTTTATATTTTAAATTTATCAGACAATTTATATTAAAATTAACATGGATAGATTTTATTGTATAAATATTTTTAAAATTTTTAATTTCAATTTTAGGATTAAAGTGAAGGATTATAGAGTTTATGTTCTTAGTAAATAATTTTTGTTTTGGCATATTTTTGATGGATATTGAATTATTTTAAATTTACTAGAAAATTATTATTAAAATAAAATATTTATTAAGATAATTTTATTGAATTTAATTAACATTTATTTAAGTTTATCATTTTTATTTGAAGGAATTGAGATGAAAATTATAGTTTATGCTGAGAGGTAACTCATTTTATTTTTAATGTTGTCAAATATTTTTTTTAAATAATTAAAGTTTTCGATAACACTAATAAAAAAATTTATTTAAATTGATTATATCATTTTATAGCTATAGTTTGTATCAATAACATAAAAAATAGTATCACTTTATTTCTTTTAGCAAAAGCTGCAATTAATATAAAAAAATCTGATATGATTTATTTTAAAAATTACTTAAGAATTCTAAATTGACAATATATTTTTTATAAATCATTCTAATATGTCTGTCTGTTCTTTTTGGTTTATTTATCAAAGTAAGAAGAAGAATAATATTTTAGATGTTTTTATTTTGAAATAATCTTTTTTATCACTAAATTTAAATATTTAAAATTAACTATTGGTAAAAGAATATTAAAATATTTTAGAATTTTGATTTAAGAATATTTTGTTTAAATTATGGTAGCCTGTAACATGTTTATGAAAATAATTATTTGAATAAACTCTTTCGTTTAATGGCTGTTTTTATATCATTTAAATAAAAACTAAAGCAGCTTAATTATCTCTGCGATTGTTAAATTTTCATTTTATAAAATCAGATGTTGTTAAAATTAAAATATTTTTAAGAATTAAAAGGTATATTTTAAATAAATTTTTTATAAATTATTCTAAAATATTTTTTCTTTTTTTTTTAATTTTCGTATGAAGGAGAATGAATATTTTTGACCATTTTATTTTGAAATAAATCTTTTTTAGCAAAATTAAAATATCTAAAGAAAAAAAAAAACATTAATGTTGAATGAAATATTAAAACTTAACTTGAAAAAAATAATTATTTTAAAATAGGTTTTATGGATTTTCAAGATAAATTCTATACATTTCTAGTTTACTTATTTTAAAATGAGGTTTGACTTAAAAAATTGGGATTAACTTTTTTCTGTATATATTCGAAAGAAAATATAATTGAAAATTCGTAATAAATTAGTATTTTATTAATTAAATTGAGTCAATCTAATAAATTTTGTAAAAAAAGATTAAATTATTTAAAAAATTAAATCTTTTATTAATATTTCTGTCTAAAGTGTTTTTATCTTTTTATGTAATTCTAAAATTAGAATAAATAATTTAAAATATGAGCAAGTCGCATAAGATAAATTGTTATAATTTATTATATTCATATTAGATAGATAAATTTATTTTTTTAAAAAAATACAATTAGAGTTACCTAACCCAAATATAATCAAAGGCTTCTATTACAAACAAAATTCTTTTACATATTTTAAAGAAAGTAATTCTTTTCTAATTATTAATTTGACGGCTCAGATTTGAGGTTATATATGGAAATTTTCCTATCAAAAATTTAATAGAGATTGTTTGTTTATAAAGTTATCCAATTGTGTATGTAAAGTCTTATAATTATTAATTTGAAATAAAATAAAACGAAGTATAAACAGAGAAACAGCATAATACATCAACTATTCAAAATGAACCAAAATATTGATATTGTTTAAGATTCTTACTAACCTGGTAAAACTACTTTCTAAAACGCTTGCAACACTTGCCACGGTTATGATACTGAAGGTGATTGCACTTTTTTAATGTCAGTTAACTCAATTGCTCCTTAAAAGTCATTCAAGACCTAAAGCGTCTTCTCATATAAACCTGTTAACTTCAACTTTTAATATGGAAACAAGGATGAAGTCAGCACCATTATGGACCAAATTAAGAGATTTTGAAATGAATTCTTGATAGAATAAAATAAGCTAATAATTTATATCTGCATAATCTATTTTATAAATGATATTTTATAACCAATTTTTACTATCTACAAATGACATTTTTATTATTAATATATTCGATTGAGTTTATATCAAATGTAAGTTGAATTTATGATGAATATACTCAGCTATTTTACCTTTTTAACAAGTTTAGATATACGAAATATAAAAAGAGTGAATCAAAATAAAGAAAATAAATATGAAAATCAATAATAAATAATTCAATAATCAATCAAATGCATTTCAAAATGTTAAATTATATTTAAATCTAATTTAAATTGAAGATCTAATTTACTTTAAAATTCTATTTATTGTTCCAGCAAATTAAATAATAAAATTAATTTAGTATTATTTTTTGTAACCACTTTAATTATTATTTCTTTAGTAGAGTTTTTTTAGATCTAAATTGATTTGTAATTGGTTTTTAAAATAGGTATAATAAAAATGAAAATTAACTCATCTTTTAAATTTGCATTAATAAATCTAAGAAATATTATATTTAAATCTATTAAAAACTATAGTCATTCTCATAATGTTTCAATCAAAACATTCTTCCACATATTATTATAAGATTGAGCAAATCTAATTATTATTTCATTATTATATAAATATGGAGTCTTAATTCTTGAATATCAAAAAATTTTTTAATTTTCTCTTTTTTGTATGAGCTGGTTAAATTAAATTAGTAAATAGATTTTATTTTTTTGAGATCATTTTATGAATAACATCAGTATTTAAATATATTTCTTTGTTTCAAATTAGTTTCTAAGGATTAAAAATTAAAAGGATATTATTCAAAATAGTAATTATTACTAAATATATTAATTTTAAAGCTATTTAATTTTTATTATATTTAATTTATTTATTCTATTCCATTAAATTAAAATTTTCAATATTTGACTTTTTGGAATTAAAATATCTTATTTAATTATTAGTGTTAATCATCTTAACAAAATTCAAACATATCTTTAAAACTAATTCTTTATTATTTATATTTACTCTTTAATTTAACTTTAATTACTTCTCTTTAGGTAAAATTTCCATAGAATTTTAATATAATATTTAATATTATTTCATTAGGATTTATGAGTTTTAACTTTGTGCACTCAAAATATAGACTAGCGATAATTTATTTATCTAAAATAATAATTTTTTGGTTTTATTAAAAGAATATTAAGTAAATCGATAAAATAATACTTACTATGCATGGATAGTGGAAAACAGTAAACAGATCAAATTATTATTACTATTGAGTTTATTTTTATATCAAACCTTAAATATTTAATAATTTTCTTTAAAATAATCAGTGAATAAAGTAAAGCTAAAAATTTGGAATGTTTTTTATTTTTGTTTTTAAAAATAATTAAATCTTAAAAAATGATGCAAATTAATTATAAGAAATTAAATATTTCTTTCTTTAAAAAATAAGTTTTGTTTATTCTTTTAATAGCTTATCTTAAAAATTTGCTTGCTGGTCTTTATTTCATTTATAAAATAATACATATTATTTATATTCTTAAAATGAATAAGTTAATTATTTTAATTTTATTTTCTTTAAATTTAAAGGTTTAAATTTATTAAATGTAAGCTATATTTAAATGTTTAAAATTCTAATACTCATTTAAATAAAATAATAGCTGAAACTTGTTCAGTTATTTAAATTAAATAATAAGATTTTAAATATTTTATTTATTATCTATTTAATCTTTATTAGATATATTTTAGCACTACTATTACATGGAAATTAGATGCTAAATATTGAATTGACTCTGCTGAACTTTATGGTTACAAAAGAAAAAGAAAATACACTTGAGAATATAGAAAAATAAAGATGAAAATAATTATTTTATTTTAAACACTTAAGTTATAGCTTGGTTACATTTTTTGCTCTCTTAATTCTAGTAATTTCTTTTCATCTTTGAAGTTAAGACTTTAGTCTACAAAGAGTATAGTTTTAATTTTATCTTGTTTTGTAGAAGAATGAATGTTTGTTTGTTTGATTGAAAAAAATATGAGATACAAATAATTTTGGCTTTGTATTTATAAACAGTGTAATTTGGTCTTGTTTCATTAATTAGATTTTATGAAAGATTAAATATCATTTGTCATATTTTGAAAATTTAGCTCATAAATTATTTGTAAACTCACTCATAGTTCTCATAGTTTGCTAATGGAATAATTAATTAAATTATATTACTAATTTAGTTATTAGCTTTTTCATATAAAAATATGTTGTAATCTGTAGAACTATAAAAACTATACTTAATTATTAATTATTCATACAATTTTATTTATTTACATTTTCATTTTTCGAGTAAATGTAAGATAAAGTGCAAATATTGTCAAGAGTTTATTTAAATCTGAAATACATCATTTAAAAACATAATTCATAAACTGCATTTTAAAATTAAATTTTTTTCAATTTGAAATTGATAATTAAAAAGTATTATTTGCAAACATGATTCAAAAGATATTTTTGTTTTTGATTTTATATTGGCCTCTTTGAATTTTATTGTACAAATTAATCGTATGGTAGATTTATTTATTTAATTACCCTCAAAATCTTTGAATTTGGTATTTTATCATTTATTTAAAAAAAATAAGTAATTACTGCAATTGATTATTTGTAAATTTTTTATTTTAACTTCATAAAATGATTGATTATATTTAATATGTAAGACGTAAACACAATATTTAATTATCATTACCAGTAAAAGAAATTTAGAATAATGACAGACAAGAAAATCAGTATGATATTGAAAATAAAATAATAGCTAAATATTTATATTAAATTATTGTCACTTAGTTTAAAGTGCTATGCAAGATTAAATTTACTACTACTAGCTTAAAATTAATGGATATGAATCTCTCTTAATATATAAAATTTTATATTAAATTTATAAATATCTTTTTCACTAGTATTTAAATGTGGTAATAAACAAGAAAAGAGCTAGAAAAAGCAAAGCATCTTATTTAGTTTAAGAAATTAATTACTTTTTTATAATTTCTTATTCATCATTTTGGTTGCATATTTTCGAGAATAGTGTTTATGTAATAAGTTTTAGAGGTTGCTATATATGATATAATTTTTATTAGTTTTTAGTAATAATTATATCATATAGCTAGTTAGATAGATAGAAATAGATAACTACATCAATAAAAATTAATTTTTTTTCTTAAAATTCTGTTGTTTTTTACATGGGTTTGTATTTTTATTATTCTACTTTTTTGTTGAAAAATTAAGAATTTAAATAATAAAACTATCCACCATTCTTATTTATGTAAGATTGTAAATATTCATATTAAAAAAATGTTTTGCAAATACATTTTTATCACATTACCATAAAACTTTAGCCAATTAAAAAGATATTTAAAAGGTTCAAACTATCTTTTGCAAAATAAAAAATATAAACCATTTAAAAAATTCTAAAATTAACTTAAAGATGATTTTTTAACTGTCTTTTAAAGTTAATTTAGTAACACAGAGAATTAGATAAAATTTTATTTGATAGTTTTTTTAAAAAAGCATACTTATAAAAGCAATAAATATGAATAAATAATCTTTTATAAAATTGTTTAGTTCTATTTTGTTTTTTAAGGATAAATAAAAAAAAAAAGACATCAGAATAGAAATAATTAGCTAAAATAATACTTTGCTCAAAGTTCTTTAAGTGAATTTTAAAGTATTTGTAGAAGTTCATAAATATTAAGTACAACTAAGATTTAAAAATTCATCAAAATGTAATCAGTAATGGTTTGTTGATTTGAAATTTATTGAAACAAAGTTGATTTAATAATTTCTAAGAAAACAATAGAAAATAAAGAGATCAATTAGTTAGTACGTATCGCTTCTAGAAATTGACTAAGTAAATTTAAATTTTGCTAAGAATATTTGGTATTAAGAATGAATTATTAATTTATTAAATTGCGTATTGAAATTGATCTTTATGCTAATTCTTGATTTATGACTTAATTTATGTCAAAGCAAAATTAGTTTGTTAATTTTTAGATTTAAAAAAATTAGTCTGAAATACTGAATAAAATAGTCCATATTTTACTTAAGACTAAAAAAATCTTATTTATATTCAAATGCCTAATATTTTTTTTGGTTAACCATTTTTTCAATTTGTAAAATAATTGTAAAAATAAAATGTCATAAAATAAAAAATCTGAAATTCTGACTTATTTCATAAATTATGATAACGAGTGATTAAGATCAAATAAAATTTTTAAGTTTTTTAGGATGCCTTGGTTCTATAAAGCATAAGATTACAGTGATTTATTTTTTTATTTTTAGAGAACAGTATCTTTTTAGGTAATCACCTCTGTGGAATCTTTGAAACTATCTCTTTTACTATAGCTGCTTAACTTGATTTAAATACTTTATACATTTCTTTCACATATTTTTAGGGAATTTCTATTTTTAAAATTTTTAGGTTAGAGTGTAATCTTAACAGAAATGGAAGCATATGATAGAACCATATTATTTACTACTCTGAAAAATTTAGATTGGATCAAATTTAATAAACAATTTATAGACCTAAACTTATCATGTCTATTTTCAATATTGATAAGAGATACTTCTTAAATATTTTTATTTATAAAATAAATAGTTAAGATACTCAGTAGGTTTTAAAGGAAACTAAAACCTTTTTAAAAATTATATATAATTAAATCAAGCATTATGGTAATTCATATGAAACAACATTAGAATTAAACATTTTATTTGTAATACTTATACTAGAAATATTTTCTGTTTAGAACATCGAACACAATAAATAACAAAACAAATTAATATCTTGTTTTTATCAATTTCAAATTTTCTGTCTGGGGGATTTTTGATAAACAGAAAACAAATTTAAAAAAACGATGAAAATAATAACTCTTTTCTACAACATTACTTCTTTTTTTAAATAATTGAATTAGCTAATTAAACACTGATCATGAATGTAAAAAATATGAATTAACTGGGATGAATAGCTGATTTGTTTTATTTTTGTAATCAGAATATTTTTTAATTGTAAGTATTTACTATTTCTCATGCAAAATTATAATCAATTAGAAGCTATCAGAATAATAATAGAAACCATGGTAAGAGTAAGGTAAACCTTAGTAAATATAAAATGCTAGAAGAAAAATAAAATTTGTGGTTACCATTTAGTTTGTAATCTAATTTCCAATGTAATCTTTAGGAAATCTTGTTTTTCTCAAGAAAGTGTTTTTTAGCATTGTATAATAGAGTAATCATGATCAGACTTCAATTTTTCATCAGTTTTTTTAGAACTAATAGAAAAACTCGAGTGGTATAATTTGTATTTAGAATTATACTTAGCGAGATTTAACAAATTAAAAAAAGAAGCAATACTTTTTTTGAATTTGACATGATAGAAAGAATGTAACAATATATTTAATACATGGTATTTATTAAATTAAATAGAAGCTATGGAAATCGTAAGTGAAAAACTCATCTTTTTAATATTGTTTTTTTTAACTTTACACCTCAAAAATTATCACATTTTAAATTATTTTATAAAATACAAAAAATGCTTAGTTACTTCTCATCTTTGTTGATAAAAAAATTTAAATGTAAAGAATCTCCCAAAAGATAATAGTAAATTGATAGATATTTTATTAGAATTTTATTAGTTCTTTGCTTAATTTTTTAATCTAATTTAGAATCAATCCTATTTATTTGAAATCTTGTTTTTCTCAAGGAATTTTTTTTAGCAGTGTGTGTTTGCATAATTATGATCATATGGATTTCAATTTTTTATCAGTTTTTTTAGGAGTAATAGAAAAGTTCTAATGATATATGATTTGTGTTTGTTTTGAGAGATTTTATTAAATTATAAAAGAAGTAATTAATATCTTTCTTTTTTGAATTTGAGGTGATAGAATGAGTGTAACGATATATTTATTACATGTTAATTATCAAATTTAATAGAAGCTATGAAAATTATAAGTTAAAAACAATTCTTTTTTTATTTTTATTTTTTAACTTTACATCTCAAAAGTTATTGCATTTTAAATTATTTTATAAAGAAAAAAAAATGCATAGTTATTTCTGTTGGTTGTTGATCACAATATTTAAATAAAAAGAATCCCCCAAAAAATTATGAGAATTCTATAGATATATTAGTTAGAATTTTATTATCTCTTAGCTTATAATATTGAACATGCTTTCAATAATGTTTACAATTGTAGGGAAATAATGAATTAATTGAGCTAGAAAGCATTATTTTGATTAGTAAAAAAGATTAATTATCACTTTTATTTATTTATTCACATAATATTTATGTAATTGAGAAATGATTGAGTGCAGCCAGTCTATTTCATCATTTTTATAAAATTAAAAGCTAAAAACTAAATTATAAAAATAAATATAGATTATTAACAAACAAACAATCTATTTTTATAGGGCTATGTTAAAGAAATTGATTATTGACATTTTAAAATTTTTAAACAGATGCATACAATAAATAAAAATAGATTTTGTTAGGATAAATATATGATAAATTTATAATCTAAGTAAGTATAAGCAATAATATTGGTTAATAAGTCATAATTAGATGAGAATATTTGGTTTACTGTTTATTATTGAGTTTGTAAATTTTTGAAAAGTGTTTACAATCAATCAATCAATCAATCATTGAATTTTGGTTGATTTAATAGATGGTAAATATGTTTTTATAAAGAGTGTTTTTGGATCAGAGTATTTGAAATTAGATATTTATATTACAGGGTTTGAAAGAATGAGTGAACAATTAAATAATTTTCACTTCAATCCTTTTTTATGTATTTGTTTGTAGAAAATAGAAGACCAAAATAGGTCAATGAATATGTTAGATTGTTTATCTTTTATAAGTGAGATTGAGAGAGTGAGTCTTTGCTTTTTTAAAGCAGAAATTTAAATTAAAAATATTCTATTATTTGCATGCTTTAGTTTAGATGAGTTCTAAATTAATAGTAATAAGATCAGTTAATTCAGGTGTTTTAATTATTCGTGTGTAATAATATCAAAATGATATATATATTAATAATTAATTAGCAAGTCAATCAATCTAGTTTGAATTCAACAACTTCTTCTTGCTCTTCTCCGCAGCTGATTTCAATAGGCTCTACATTTTATGAGCGATTTTAATTTTCTTCAAAATTGAGTGATTCGCAGTAGCGCAATACTTGGTAAACATCATAGTTTTACACATTGTGGAAAAATTTACTTTCATTTAGGGAGTTACAATTTGTATTGAGCGATTTTATATTTTTAAGAATATGTCCTCTATTTTAATTATCATTATCACTTTCACTCTTTTATTGAATCATAAGACTCGTTTCACTGCTAATTTCTTTTTGTTTTTAGATAATGGCTGCAATTTATTTAGCTCTTAAGAGCACATTTTGCTCATAGCATCTGATTATATCTTCAATATTTTCCTCGTGACGTTTTTTCATTTTGATTAAACATATATCTTGCTAGATCGAAATTAGACTCTTTTGATAATCTTTCATGTCAAGAACTTCGAAGAGGCAGCTTCTCAAAAGGAGGATTTCATTTTTAAGTTTTTCCTCAATTCTGAAAGCTTGCTCACTAATGTTGCTGCTTTCTCTTTCAATATGTCTTTTTACCTGCTTTGCTTGATAGCATCCCATTTTTGAATTGTGTTAATTTTTTGTATGCAAGCTGGATTATTGGCAGAGATAATAATTAAATAAATAATTATATTGGTTTTAAGAATTGATGGTTTATGGATATTATTAGATTTTGATTTCTCTAATTTGCTGTAATTGTTTTTATTTTTAATTTTTTTCAATTAATAAATTATAATTTTTTTGGGAGAACAAAGAATATTTAAAAAGGTGAATTAATTAACTTAGCAGGGAAATTAATTGTTTGTTACAATCTATTAATCTTCTTTTGATTTTCTTTGTGCAAGTAAAAATTAATATAATCAATTTTGTTAATTTAATTTTTCTATTTATTACAATGCAAGCATGTAATTTATCAAATTACGATTTATATCTAGCTAACTAGCTAACTATTTATTTATCTAACTATCTATCTAGCTGCGTTTGCTTGAATTATAAGATAGAATTCAAAATCAAATATCTCATTAACTAATTAGTTAGATTAAAAATTTGAATGAAACTAATTTTATAATGTGGTGACATCTGTTACTACTTACAACTCATTCAATAATTTAGGCAAAATCCAACTATCGATAGTTTTTATGGCATCTTAAAAAAGGCCATATGCAGATCAAATAGATTAACCTTTCTATCTATTTATTATTTTCTGATAGTATTTACCTTTTGAATAAATGCAAAAATTAATTTAAGTCAATCATATTTCAATTTCATTTAATCTGTTATTCTTTTGGAATAGAAAAATCTCCTAATTGCTTTGTTGCTCTCTTCTATCGAAGTTTTAGCTTGATATTCTTTTTTTCCTTTAGAAAATCAATATTAATAAACATGATTTAACAAAATATAGCAAAATAAAATATCTACCTGAATTACTTTATAACATAAACGCACTCAAATAAGAATTAAAATCTGATATATCGAATTTAAAATTTAAATTCGGTTAAACAGAAACGCTATTAACAGAAAATGTTATTAACTCCACTTTATTAATATTATTAAGAATTTAGAAATAATGATATGCTTTATAACAGCTAAACATTCAGATTACTTACTGATGATAACATGATTTAATATAATTAGAAAGGTTCTTTGGTGGTATGAATAGCATTAAAAATTTATAAAATATCGGTATGTAATTTTTAGGAGTAATTATTTACATAAATGTGTCCAAATAAAGAATACTTTTGCTAAAAAAATAATTTGTCTGAAAATGCTAAAATATCACTCAGTTTGGTTATAGATAAAGCTTATATTCCTTGAAATAATCAAAATTCATTTAATTTTAATTAAATGAATCTCACCCATTTGAATTCATTCATGTGTTTGTTTTTAATATCATAAACATATAAAGGGTATCTAAATATCTATCTATCTATATATCGTCCTTTTTAATAAAATATTCGATGAAATAGATAGAAAAATTAAGCACTAAGTTAATCATGCCAATAAATTTCTAAACATGATATTCCATAAAAAGCTCTCTAAATTACTACTTTTTTCCTAATTATTATCAACAAAATTCAAAAAAATTCATCATTCAACCCATTTCTTTGATTAATGCTAAATTTTTATTTAGAAAAATTTCTTTTCACAAAAAGTTTATATAAAATACTTCTAAAAATAATTTATCAAAGGCAAATGTATTTAATAATTATAAGCATTGAGGCATAGACTAATGTTAAATATAAAATCTTTGGTAATACTTCGAGCCTTCAAAATCAGCGATAGGACAATTAATTTATCAAATTATTTCTGTTATGAACGTATGTAGAATTTATTTCGAATTATTTATCTTGTTTTTTAGTTTGTACTAATTTGATTTCCTCCTAACACATTCCTATTATTATTTCAAATATTAAATTTCCCAAATGAAATTTGTAACCTAATTTCAATAAAATTTTCAATTGATGTAGATTTATTTATTTTTATTCATCATTTCTTTCATTTTGAATTGATGATAAGTGGTTAAATACTTTTGATTTAGTCTCAAGTATTTTATTTACTTTACTAAATACTTTTGATAAATTAAGTAAATATTTTTACATTTATATATTGAGAAAGTACTCTAAAAGTATGAGTCTCATTAGTTAAAACAGTTTTTACATGAAGAGCCAGTGCGACAAAAAAGGGATAAAATAATATTGAAATAGAAATTAAGAGGCGAAACTATCAAATTTTCTCTTTCTCTTAATTTGATCTAATTTTTATAATTAGACTGGCATAAACAATGCTGCTTAGACACTTAAAATTTCTATTTTTTGGCATAATTTGCCAAAACTACAAACCAAAAGAATCTCAAAAAAACATTTTAATTATATGGTAGCACTTATTCCATCACAACTATTAAACTTTACATTATTTGGAAAAAATTTAATAAGCACTTAACAGTTTTAAATTGAAAACAGCTTCAATATCCAATAATAATGGACCAATTTTAAATATAATTTGTAAGGAGTTTTGGTATTAAATAAAAGATAAAAACAAACAGATATTCAATCAAGACTATATTTCTTTATCAATTCATAAATAAAGGAAAAAAGAAAGGATATTATTAAATTAAGGACAGTAAAAGCTAATTAATAAATAGAAAATTGTTATTCAAATCATGAATCTATCTAAACTATTTATAATATACTTCATCTAATTAGCAAATTAGATTATTGTATTTTTTATTAGCTTAAATATTTGCTTTTGAATCTTACAAATGTCATTTATTATTTAAAACTATTGCAAAAAACAAATAATTTTATTATTTTAGAATAAATCAGTTCATTACAAATAATTACTTACTTGAATTTCACAGTAAACAATTGCTTAAAAAGCTGTAAAAAAAATTCTTTTATAATTTTCAAAATATTATTTAATCACTTTATTGCATATTATTTGAAATTTAATTTCTCAAAACATTATTTACATTTTTTTAAACAATTCTATCTTTATTTAATTGAATATCATAAATATTAACACAAGAATAAAATGTAAATTAGCAATTACAAAAGAATAAATTTACAGAAATGCTAAAAAATCAAAGTAATTTAGCATATAATATATTTACTATTTCTAGTCTTAATTTCACACAAAACCAGTTGAAACACCTCCGATTTGTTTTAAAATAGTAAGATTTTTATAATATTGTACATAAAAAGCGAAAAAAAGTAAGAATTATAGACTATATAAATATTATAACCCATGAAAATTATAGACCAAAAAATATCATTAAATCTGATATCTCTTATAGAGGATTTATTAGATTAGCTTTACTTCTCAAATTTTGTAAATAAGTTATTTGCTTTTATTTTTGATTAATTTTTATCACAACATTCTTCTACTTTTTCTAATTTTCAATGAAAACTATTTTATGTAATTAAAGCAATTTAATGCTCAAAAACTCACTAAGCTACTAATTTTTTTTGAGAAGCGTGTTTTGATCAATTTATTTTTTTTAATTCCTGATTACATTCTTCTTTAAATTTAAATGTGTATTTACAATTTTAAAATTATAAATATATTATTTTTCTAAAATATAAAAATACTCTCAAGATAATAGTTTGAAATTTAAACAGAATCTTTTTAAAAGGTTTCACTACTTAATTTCTAATTATGTTTCCTATTGTGCTTGAATCGATTAAATAGTAATGTTTCTATTTATTTAATTTCCTTGATAAAAAACTTCAAAATTCATAATAAATAAATCTAATTTTGTTAGATAGAAATTTCATAGAGTATTTACAATTAATGACTCTACCTTTGCTATATCTGATTACAGATAGCTATTGGTTAGTTCCTTTCTTAGAATGTTAAGAAAACCTCCTACCTTAATTAATAAAATTGCTATAAATAAAAATGAAAAAAGAAAAAAAATTTTTAAACACATTTAAAAAGAAGTTAATTAAAATTGAAGGAATAATATCAAATAAAGCATTAAGTATTTATTAGATTTTTTACCTTTTTAAAATATACAATTTTCTATTTAAATTTTATATTTGTAAATTTTTTGCCTATTTTTAAAAACTTACAGGCAAATATTCTGTCAACATAAGAATACTTTATATTTTTAAATAAATCCGTGCTTAAATATTTAACTCAACTCAAGGAATTTATTTTTGTTATTTGTTCAAGTTGTTTTCTCATGATCAATATCATTAAAATTAAAAATTAGGAAACTTAAATAAGAATTATTGAATTTAAATATTTTATAATTCTAATTTTATCCCTATTTTATATTTAATATCTTATAATTTATTCCATTTTTAAAAATATTCTTATTGAGCATTTCAAAATATGACAAATAAGCAATTTTAGCTATTCATCTATAATCATTTATAAAAATAGTAAATAATAATAAAATTATTTTAAGAGTTTAATTAAATATATAATTTAATTCGAATATAATCCTATTTTATTATTCTTCTAAAATATTTCTAGAACTGATACCTATGCAATTTTAGCAATTCTTTGATATATCATTTATAAATTAAGCAAATAATAATAAAATAATTTTGTGGGTTGAAGAAATAATTAACTTAAAAAAATGCTATAACAAAAAAACTACTACAAATAGAGAAAATATTAAATTTAAACATTAAATCTTTTCTTAAAATAATTCAAACTATTCTTTTTCAATAACTTAAAAATATTTTTTTATCTTAAAATAAGAGTGAATAATAAATGATTTTCTCTTTAATAAATTTGTTTTTATTTATAATAAGAAAATAACAATGTTTGATAGTTATTCTATTCTGAACAATTTTTAAAACAAATTCTTATTAACAGCTTTAAGCAGAAGAAATAAAAATGAATTAATTTATTTAATTTTAGTGCTAAATTTATTTTTAATAGAAAAATGATTTCAAATTTCATTAGAAATTTTGCTCATTTCAATAAAATATATAAAAATTATACACCTTTTTACAAAATAATAATCATAAATTGATCAGATTCAAACAGAATTAATATTACAAAAAGACATCAGAATTGATAAAATCTGATTATAGAGGGTCTATTATATATTAAGCCTGATTTTGTTAAAAAGATAAGTCTAAAATCAATCATAGAAATATAATAAAATTAGATTAAGAAAGTGCAATATCTGAACCATATCTGAAATTCTAATTATCTATAAATATCTATCTAAAAATATACAGAATATAGCAGATTTTGTTAGGATATTTACTAAAAAGGTATATTTGTTCATCATTATTTAATTTATGGACATGCGATTTGCTTTCTTTTAGCCAAATTATATTATTGCTTTTCACTCTTTTTACATTTACTTGTTTGCTTCTTAACAATTCCTTATTTTCTTGTAATATAAATTCTTAGATATGGAGTAGATTAAATTTTTTGTAAGGATAGTCATGGAAGGAAGAAAAATTCGAATTGTTATGAATAAAAGCAGCACGATCGAGGATGTTCAAAAAAAAATCTATGAAATGGAAGGCTTGAATTTCAGATTTTTTTAGCTGATATTTAACGGGAAGCGCCTAACCTAAAAGTAAACTCTAAGCGAATGTGAGGTAAAAACTGACTCAGAGCTAAATATTGTGTGGAGAGAATATAGTGGATGAATAACACAAAAATAATAACAAATAAATTGAGTATAACACAAAACAAATTATATCAAAATATTGCATAACATCATAAAATATTAACTCACACTCTATTCCCAAAAATATATTTAAAGAAGGAGAAAAATTTACAGCTATTTCCCCATTGCCTTTCAACAAATTTAACAAAGCTAAAAAAATTCATATTTAACTATCACTGCTATTTATTTAAATTGAACCTTTATTTTATAAAAACATAAAAAGAATTAATCCCACAACAAATATATTAAGTTAAAATATGCTTTCATTTATTTTTATTTATATTTAGTTTATTTTATTATAAAATAAATAAAATTAATCTATTTTAAATAAATCATATTACAAACAACATGTGTAATTTTATAAATTTGCCCACATGAATATAAAAATTGATTGATTTATTAATTTATAATTCTCGAACAACATATTGAAGAACGAACAAGCATAATTAAATGTAAACTTAATAAGGATAATAAATAAGTTGTTTGTTATATACGTTTAGAAATACTAACAAATTTACAATATATGATAAATAATTTTTGGTGTTTTATGAGTTATTAACTATGTATTATTCTCAAGGAATAAATTTAGATAATTGATTTAAATTAAGTCATTATTCTCCTTCATTTAGCTGAATAGCTAGTTAATTTCTAGTTTGAAGATTAAAATAATCAATTGTGAGTTTGCTATGTCAAGAAATTTGGTGATTCATATGATTTTTATATTTGCTATTAGTTATATTACTATTGAACACTCATCTACAAAGTGTTGTTCTTCGTTTTCTTCGCAGTTGAATTGTTATCAAATTTATTTTTATTTTAAACATTCAAAGGACTAAGCTGAGGTTCATTAGTTGAATAGTCCTCATTTTAGACTATATTATCTCCATTTATTACGGTATCTTTATTATTCATTCTTTGGCTTTCAGAGTTGTTATTGCTTGAAAAGTTTTGAGTAGGAGCTTAGCTTTAGTTGTTTGAGTTTTAATTTAGCTAGTAAATTTGAGATCTTTCATTGATTTCTTTCTATTAAAGCAAATACTGCTAACTTAAATTTAAATTAATTGAGTTTTGCATTTTGATAGAATTCAAGCTCTTTTTGAGTACTTCATCGAATCTTCCTGTTGGAGGAGAGTTTTAGATGAAGCTCTTTGATACTGATTAATTTTAATCTTGCTAATAGTACGAGTTTTGCTAATTCGTGATAGTGGCATAATTTGAAGTTTTGTAAAACTCAGTGTATTTCTTTCTAATATTATGAAGCATGTCCCAATGAAGACCATCTGGGCTCCTATTTAATAAATTAAATCAAAGATATTTATTGAATTTGGTTTAAAAATTGTTGATCTAAAAATATTTTATTTTGTTGTTAAAATTTAAAAAATTCATTTCATATTTATAAAAAATTGGTTAAATTTGTTTTTTGTATATGAATTTTGGATAAGAGAACTATATTTTGTTTACCTTGTATGACCAAGTTATTTTTAAATTTTGATAGGGCCTTAAGAACTGTTCATTCTTTCTAAGATCATAATAATCTTTTTTGAATAAAAGAATAATTTTAATATCATTTTTATATTAAAACTTTTTCTTACTTTATGAAGATTTTTTTATTTTTCTGAGTAAATTTCTATCGCTAGAAGTGCTATTCCTTCAACAAAAAGATGTTAATCAATAATTTCACTCTCGTTTTAATCTGGTGCATTTGAAGAGAGTGAGTCATTTAAAAACATTTGGCTTGCCCTGCTTGTATTGTGCATTGTTTCATTTTGTTGCTTTTACCTTTTCAAATTTATTTAATTTTTAGCAATTAATCTAAAATAATTTATTAGAAATACCTTGAATTTTTTTGATTGGCTTGCACTTAAGCTAAGGTATAAAATATTGCCTGTAGCTTTGCTTTGCTAACTAAACTTGGGAATATATCAAAGTCTTAGAAGAACTTAATGAAACTTGTGATGTTCATATATCCTTTTTAATCTTAATATATCTTGTAATACATTACTAAGCTTAAATGAACTTCTCCCAGTAAATTTACCTAAAATTTTGTAAATAAAAATTGAATATTCTCAATTATTAAAAGAAAATATTTACAATTTCTTGGTCTTTTAAGATGTCCATTAGGTTAGCTAAATAATCATGCATGCCTTTTCTATTAGGTTAGGTTTATTCTAACAGCTTTAAAATCTAACTTTCAACAATAATTTAAAGTGATTGTTCAATATCAAGCTCAGGGTACAACTTTTCAGCAATCATTTCTAGCAATTTAACGAAATGCTCATATTCAATCTTACCTTTTGCCCCCAGAGATTCATCGTTTTTGTACATATGACTTGTGAATCCAAGCTTTGGAGAAGATATTTTTGGATCTATTTGCGAAGCCTTATTAGTTTGCTAGTTAAATGTTTTGATCCATTTGCTTCCTGTTAACTTAACAACCATGAAATCCATATCTATTTTACTCAAGTATCTTTATCCTTTTAGCTAATATTCATCTCCACTTGCTAATATAGACCCTTATGCTATGCTGTTTGAATACTTGTGTGATTGGTACTAAGCAGTAGCAGGTGTTTAACTGCCTTTCATATGACTTGAAGTAGAAGACTTATTTAAGCCTTTAATATCGCTTAAATTTAATGAATGATTTTAGCTAGTGCTAATTTTAGGCTAATTAAAAAAAAACGATATCAAAATAAAATTTTATAAATAAGTTAATTTTTTTACCTTCTTCATAATGCCAGCATCAGTAAGAAGACGAATCAATTTAAATGTTTTTAAAGTTGCTTAATTCATAGGCTCGCCATATGAACAATAATACTTAAATATTTTTTGTAAATTTTCATTGTTCTTCTCGAACACATTTATATTTGCAAATGATTAGCCAAGCTTTTCTGCTAAAAATGATTTTCTTAAATTTGAGTTATTTCTACTAGGACTTCCAGAAGCTGGTGGATTAAAGAAACTCTATTAGCGTGTACTCTATAAACCCGAGTTCAATTTAGATCTAAAACTGCAATACTAACTAGTCCTTGGAGTGCTCCAGTCAATGCTCTTATTTTAACTAAGCTTAATAAAGATATAAAAATTATTAATTTTGATATTTCATAGTAAAAATTTACTCTCATAACTAAATTAGTAGGAATTAATAAAGAAGTATGTGAATTATTAGTCATATGAGTTTTTTTTTAAATGTTCAAGAAGCCTTCCGAGACCTCCATTTTTTCTAAGAGCAAATTTAGTTTTTCTACATGAGAAGAGCAGACATACTTAGATGTTTCTATTCTATTTTCATAGCAAATGATTGAACTTCTTATCAAAAATAGCAGGAATCTCTAAAAAGTAAATACCATTCCATAATCTTTGAACCCAAATATTGTAGTAGAGCTTTCAGCAACGCCAAATTAAAGATTTAAATTTTATAACTCTACTATAAAATTATACAGCAAAAAGGCTGTGCTTTTTGTGTAGTAAGTAGGGCAAATGTTGTATTCACTCAAGAACTAAAACAAAGCCTTCAAGCTCTTACTATAATTATCTTCTTTCTTCAATGAATTAGTTGGTTCCCATTTGAAATAAGACTTTTTTAAATTAAATTGAATGAGAAATTAAATAATTAATTTTTTTTATTGTAAATTACTTCGTAAATCTTTTAAAGAACCGGATACAGAGGAGTAAGCACTTCTATGCATTCGATTTCCAAAGGTAAATTGAAGCTCCTTAACTCCAGGCCTAATAATTTTATTTTATTAAAAAAATTGTTATTTTATTGCATCAAATTTAAATTAAAATTAAAAATTTAAATAAATTCCTCTGCTTGAATTCTACAAAAAAAAATTCATCTAAATCCTAAAAAAATGAAAAGTTGCTTTTTCATTTTATTTTGATTGTAGAAATTTAATTTTCTGCTTTATATTTTATTATGCTTGAAATTGAATTGAGTAGATTTCAGTAAAATTTATTTAGTGCTACTTTTTCAAATTACTAATTCAAATCTAGATAGATATTTTTCTTTTATTTAGTCTATTCTTTGATTTTTATGAAGTCTATAAACAAAATTTATTTTGAAAGGATTACCTAAATCTGTTTTTTCCATGATTCCCAAGTAGAGTGGATTTAATTCGTTAGTTATTAATGAAAGCATTGCTTCTTCAGCAGAGGTATTTGGATATTTAAGCTGTGCCAATAATGGAAGCATGTCGAGGAAGGTTTCAAAACTCATATTTGCTCTATGCTTATTTACTTAGCAAAACAGCAAATCCAGCCTATTAATGTTGATATGCGGAGATGAGCTAGATATAATGTTTGCATCGGCCATCATTTTATAGAACTTATTTGATTTAAGATATGTGATATTTTATCTATCACCAAAAGTAGTGTAGAAGTGAAAAATAGTTCTTAGCTGCATCTTGAGTGCTACTATATTTTAGCCTGCTTCAGCTTCACTGAATTACTCCATGCTTTAAACGCTATCATAATTGTCTAAATACTGTCCATTCTAATGATTTTCGCTATTTCTAGAGTTGTTGTTGTTACCATTTAAAGCACTTACATTGTTGTTACTGATTTGGTGATTGTTCTATCTAAAATTTGAGTGATCCACATTAGTAGGAGTTAAACCGTTTCCTGCCCATCCGCTACTTCTATTGCTTGCATTATTCAAAGGAGATCCAATAGTGCTAAACGAATTCTTTTTCTTATGCTAATTTTAAGCATGGTTTCCAATCTAATTATTAGATAGCTTATTGTTCACCCTCAAGGATTCATAGCCATTATGATCTATTTAGGTATTAACACTGTTAAAGCCATTGCTTGCATATTGTTTATCACTATATTTTAAATTGGGTTCTTATTTAATTTTATAAGGAAAGAAAATGAATACATTTTGCTAGAATTGAACTAGGACTAAGTCTAATTTGGTAAGATACTTTATTGAAACTGAGATTATGATAAAGAAATCTAAAGCAATTAGTTTTAAGTGTTTGCCTAATTGTTTTACATGCTATTTTAATAATTTATGTTTGCAGAGCTATTGTAGTTTTATTGTGCTGATGGTGATTGCATTTATTGTGGTGAGAGAGCAAAATCGTGAATCTTTGGTCCTAAAGGGCGGTAATTACCTACATTATTTTAAATGATCTATGTCGACTGAGACTTCTTGACTGTACTTACAACTCTATTTGATGAGGATTTTGTTGATGACGGAGGCTGCTATTTCTTTAAATTTGGATTCATTCTTGCTACTTTAATAAATTTTATAGTAATTATTTTTCTCCTTAATATTTTTTACTAACAAATATTGTAATTTATTTTTAATGCTTCTAATTTTCAAAATCTTATTTTTAATAATAAGCAAGCAAACAAGCAAATAATCTATCATTCATTTATATTAAAAAACCAATAAAAAAAATACAATAATCATGTTTATTTTCATTCTTGCTTCTAAATGTTATTTGATTGCTTGAATCATCAAATATTGTGTTAAATTACAAATAATTTCAAGAAATTATGTTCAGTTTATTTTTCAATTCAAAATTTAATATAGTGTGTGTATGTATGTATATATGTATTTGTGCACTTTGCAACAATTTGAATTTAACAATACCATTTTGTGCTCACTATTATAGTAGTATCATTTAATCAACTAATTAATAAAAGTATAAATTATTGACAATTAAATTTAGGCTAATAAATAAAATACTGACACACTTGAAATAAGATAGCTTGTATTAACATTCATAACATAATTTATGCATTTTTCAATTAAATAAATAAATATTTATTAATGCTATATTTTTTTTATTTGTAAAATTGTGTTTTGGTAATTAAAACCTTCCAAAAAATTCATGGCTATTCTCTGTTTTAAATTAAAAAATAAAAATATATAAAAAATCGAGGCTGCTTAGAATTTTTAAAATTAATTGTCTTTTTTAACTTTTAATAAATTACCTCAATTTAAATTAGAAGTTAAAACATAATGTAATTAAAAGCAAGAGCTTTAGACATATTTATTGACATTGAATTCATAAATTACAAAAAACAATTCAAACAAATCCATTTCATTTCTTATCTTATTTGCTCAAGCATTCATTAAATAACTTAAACTCAAAAAATAATTATTTAAAAACTGAATCTTTTACAATTTTAATTTAATAATCTTCTAAAATAAAAATATCTTTAAGATTTGAATTAATTTACACTAACAACTATTTATTTATCTCAAAATAGCTGTTTAAGATTAATTTTGTTTATTTTTATATCAATACAATAATAACATCAACAAATTACACTTTATTTCATTATTGTATTACACCTGTTGATTGATAGATAAAATTTATTTTTAAAATATTCTTGATTTTTTAATCAATCTTACATTTTTCTTTTTAAAATAAAACTAATTTTAATTCTTTTGTTATAATTTTCATAAAATATATTATAAAAATATTTGATGAATTAGTTTTATTTCATTTTTTAAAAATATTCTGAAAATTCTTTTTTAGAAGAAAATTATTGAGAGATAATTAAAAAAGTAAGCTATTTGAGAGTTTATAAGTCTGATTGCTTTCAGATGTAAATTAATATATTTTTTTATTTTACTGTGTTTATTTGATAAATGCTAAAACAAATACCTTAGATAAAAACTTAAATTAATTTTTTAAGCTTTTTCATTTGGTTTTGTAAAAATAATCTACTTATGAAAGTTACTTTTTTAAAAGAATATTATTATCTATAGTACTATTGTATAAGTTAGTTTATTGAGAATTAGTAAGGCTTACTGCTCTTACATGTAAAATAATATATTTGTTATTTTTCTATATTTTGATTACTTTATCAATTTTAAAACAAGTAAATACCTACTACAAGTATCAAATTTAAAAACCTTCTTATTTTGCTAAATTAATACTTTTTTCTTAAAAGCACCACTCATATTTTAATAAAATACTTTTTATCCCTTATGCTTTTACAGAAATGACAAAATTGTAATTAAATCTTTAAAATTGATTAATTGCCATTCATCTTTAGGCTCGAATACCTTAAATAGACTTACTTTGAAAACTATAGGTTATAAATAAACTAAATTTAAGGGAAGAAAATACTTTAAAAATAATTATTAGATTACAATATATTCTTTGTTTCTTACTTTGAAGAGACTTTGATTGAATTATTTAAAAATCTATTTTTTAGTTGACACTGTCAGAGACTGACATTTAAATATTAAAATATTGCAAAAAAAATTGAGATAGTTTAAAAGGTTATTAACAAAAATTGAAAGCTGGAAACATTATTTGGTAGTAATAATAATAATATTAATTAATCAAATCTAAGAATTAAAAAATATATTAGCTTAAGAGATAGGGTGAGAGTTAAACTCAAATTATAAAAAGTAAAGCTAAAAAGTGTATTTTATTGAAAAAGGCGTTCTCATTTTTTTTAATAGCAAGAATAAATCAACAACAGGATTCTTTATTTTGTTAACTTGCAATTCTAAAAATCAATCAACCTAAGCGTTTATTTATTGAAACAATAGTTTTATTCGTTTTACTTTCATCTCGATGATAGATAATAGATCTCTAATACAAAATTAATAAAGTGGAGATTTATAACTTAATGAATTAGGTGAGGCTGCTATCCAATAGAGTGCGTACACTAGATTGGATCAGATGATTTAAAAAGCAAAAAAAGAAGCTTACTTAATTAATTTGCTTTTAGGCTTTATTTGTTTATCTAAGATAACAGCTACTATTATTTGCTTTTAAACAAATGATACTTCATTCTCACCTCTTTTGCTTTGGGTTTATCTAATGCTTATTTACGATGTAACTTATTTGCTGCATTTAATAGGTGCGACTATAGCTGTTGCACGCTGCTCTGAAGAGGATTTACTTTATGGAGATCCTGATTAAGAAGAAATTTCTGATACAAATTTATAGTCATTTATATTTTAGTAGTTCCTTCTGTCGTGCAGACCTATAAATGGGTTAAAGCTGTAAGAAAATGCTGAAAAGAAATTTATAAATAATCTTAGGTATGGGGAATTTTGTAGGCTCTTTTACATGATTTTATTTATTTATGGTAACGTAATATTCTGTGCTGATGCTATTTGCAGCCCAGATAGAGATGAAATATACTACTATTTAACAGTAGTTTACTTAATATTTGGCTATATTTATTTGTCTATTCCCCTTTTACTATGCCTATTCTGGCCTTTTATTGCTATTTATACATACTGCTCTGATATATGGTCTGAAGTATCCCAAAGACCTCCTGTAAGACAAGATAATCTTAACAAATTAACAATTTAATGCTTTAAAGAGATTGAGCAGCCAATTGAAAAAGACTGTACTATTTGTTTCATGTAATACGAGCCAGAGGACAAGCTTGTAGTTATGCCATGTAACAAGCTGCATTATTTTCATGAGGAATGTGTTAAGAAGTGGCTTGAACGTAACGGAAACTGCCCAATGTGTCGTGTTTATGTAGATAATGCTTTTGAGATTGAAAACCCATGATAACTCATTTTAGTATATTAGAAGATAAATTTAAAAATAATGAAAAGAATCTCTTTTATCCATTCTCAATTTAATTAAAAACTATTAAGCTAATTAGAAAATAGCTCTACAAATATTAATAACTACTCAATTTCAATTTAACTCTTATAAAACAAAAGCAGAAATAAATGTAATAATAATATTATTTATTTACAAAAATAATAATTCACTTCTTCAATCAAAAAATAAATCAATCAATCAATATTTTACTTTTGAATTTATATTTAATTAATCTTAGATTATACTACATACAAAAGTTATAAAAAATTTGATCTAAAATATTAAATTTATATTATTTATCATTCATAATTAAACTTCTCTTTGGTTACAATTATACAATCTAACCATAATCTTGCTGTCCATTTATTAATATTTAACATAAATCAGTCTTTAATTAATATATTTAATTCATTTATTCCACATTTTTTCAAGCTTAAATTTCAATTTATTTATATTATTTGTTATTTATCTATTTATAATAAATCTCAAAATATTTACAAACTTATAAAATTGCAGTAAAAAATTTATAAAGATTTTTTTCATAAATATAAATTGAAAAATCTTGCTTACTGTCATGTGCCCAAAATAGATGGAATGCACATCTTTTATTATCATGATAAATCTATACTCTTCTAATAAGATCAACTAGTTTTAAATCATTCAAACTTTTAACTTGTTTTTATTTTATTTATACAAGTCTATGAAATTTACCATTATTTTAAGCATATTTATTTCTTTTATCTTCTATTTACTCTAGCTTTTTTTAAAAAGAAAAATATTAAATTTTTTTCTCATAAACAAATAGTTGCATTTTTGAAATTAAAAAATTTTATTATAGACAAATTGATATTTTTCATTTTTTTAAATTTTTTCTATGTTTTAATGTTAAAACCATTAATTACTAGCTTTAAAATATTTAAAATTAAAAACTATAAATTTAATAGTTGAAAAATAAAATGAAAAATAATTTTAAATAAAAATATGTTTTTTAATTTTGCAAATTTACTATTTCAATAATATATATTAATCATAAATATATTTTTTTAAACATAAAAAATATTTCTTTTCGATTAAGAGTATGAGAACATTTTATCAAGATAAATAGAGGCATTCTTAATAAATAGAATTTCAAATTGAAGAAAAAATACTCTAAAATGGGTAATATTGATACTTCTTCATAAATTATCAAAACTATTTTATTTAATAAAAAAACAAATTTTAATAAGCATTTTATAAAAACTCATTAAAAAATAATAATTAAATAGAATACGTAGAATTAGAGGTATTTTGGTTGAATTATGTAGTTACATTTGATATTTTTTATGATAAATAAAAATAGTACTTTATTATTTTTGGTTATTTTATTTAATGATACAGGAATCTTCAAATAAGTAAATAAAATTAATTGTGTGGAAATAGTTAAATATTAATTAAATTCAAAGCAAATATTAAAATAAGTACTTAAAATATAATCAAAAAGTAGTATTTTGTGTTTTCAGCTAAAAAACTAATTCAACAAGCAATAAACAAACATATGCAAAATTCTTTGTAATCTCCCTTAAAGCAAAGCTAGTTTTCTCCTGTGAAATAAAATTAGTTAAAACCAGCAGAAGACTTCAATAAGAAGTTAAGTTAGATTTTAGAACTAAACTTGATTTCTATCAAGTAGCATGCAGCTTTAGCTAAGAAAAAATTTGCAGTAGATCAGAATAGCAAGGAAAATATTGAAAAGCAAATTAAGAAATAAATCGCTGAAAATAATCATTTAGTTTATAACTACCTGCAAGAAGATGACGTATTTGTTTTGAAGTACTTAGCGATGGGACTTTATAACATTTTTATTGGTTATGAGTAGAAAGAGAGTTTGTTTTAAAAATTTAGAATTCTAAATGATGAACCTCTAAAGTTGTAAATGCAGGACGTAGTTATTTTAGAAAAGAAGTTATAAGAGAAGAATAAAATAATTGAATAGAGCAAGGAAACCATTTCTCTACTACAACAAAAAATAGACTCTTTTGATGTTAAAATAGATAAGGCAAGATTAACTATTACTTAAAATAAGAAAATGGAGAATAATGTTAGCTAATTAGAATCTAATTTATAAGCAAAAGACTAGTACATTTAAGATATAAAGAGATAATTTTAGTTGTAGCTTGAGGAGGTAAAGTCAGAAAATAAAACTCTTTAAGAGAGATTAAATATATTACATGCTGAAAAGTCGCACTTGAATATCACTTTGAAAAATATCAAATAGGCCAATATGGAATTAGATTTAGCCTTAAAGAAAAGCAACTTAATTTCTAAGCAGTTATCTGAAAAAATAGAAGAAATAGATCACTCACAATATTAATTTATTGCAAAGGGACAGACTATTCTCAGCTCAGTGTTTAACCCATATGAGAACTCTGCTACTAGTACTTTTATTCCTCCATAAGTGGAGCAGTCTTTAGATCCTTAAGAATTCAATGAAAAAATGTATTAATAACAAATTTAATAATCAAACTAATTTTGTTTTGAAAATAATGATGCCTTAAATTCTAGTAAAATTTAATCAATTGGAATAACTACTCCTTAAAATCCTGATAGCAATAAAATTAAGTTTTAGCAAAACTAATTCATTTAATAATCTCCTTAACAAGTAATCAATTTTTAAAAAATTTGATTTATTTTAAATGATAATTAAAATATTTTCTGATAAAAGCAAACAAAGAATATTTTTGAATAAAATATTATATTATTTCTTTTAAATAATATCTTAATTAAACTATTTTTATGATAAAAAAAACTCTCTAAAATGAATTAATTAATTATTAAAGATGTCAATAAAATATTTTTTAAATAAATTTAATTTAAAATAATAAGATAAAGGAAAGGTTTACATCAACCTCAGAAAAATAGTAAAACGATAACATTAACTATAGATTTGAATTTATAAAGTTAGCTGAATTTTTGTTGACTATTTGTTCAATGGTTTAAAACAGTGGAGGGAATTTATCTATGGCCTAATTTAAGCAGATACTAGATCAAAAAAAGACAGAAATATAACCAAAATATATAGTTGCTACAACAAATAGTGATAATAAATTAGATTCAAGTTAAAAGATAAATATATAAAATATACAGTAGAGTCAATATTATAATTAAATGAAATCAAATTGAGTTTATATTTTTGTTTCTTTGCAAAGTTAAAATTTAATTTAATTAAAAAAAATGATTAATTAACTAACATTTTTTTCTCATAAATTTAAACTAATTTTGTTTTTTTTTCTTATTTGTAGATATATTTTTAAAATGATTATTTTTAATAAAATTAATTTTAATTTCCTTGACTGTATTTAGCATCTAAGTTTTTTAAGTTTTAACACAAACGCTCATACCCAAAAATATATTTTAAGGAAAGATTAATAAATTTAAGAAAGCCTATGCATTATTTAATTTTTTTTACCTTAAAAGTTATTAGATTATCATAAAAAAGAGAAAGAATGGTCATATGTTTTTTATTTATTTTTTTTTGATCTTAAAATAAATTCAAGAAAATGATAACACCTTAAAATTCTTCGCCTTATTCATTTGTAAAAAGATATTTAGTTTTATTTGATAAGAAATAATTGTGAGGAATTTTTGGTAAAGATAAGGATATAGATTGATAGATAGATAGATAATCATCAGCCAAGACAAATACATCTTTTATTCATTAAGATATCAAGCAAAAATTTTATAAAAATATCAAGCAACAAAAAAAGAAGTGCATTATTTTATATATTAATTAAATATAATAAGATATTTAAGCACAATTAATTATAAAAACTTTAGCTCAAAAGAGGATAGATGGCTGACGATTATATTCAATATGGCTAATAGGAATAGCCTTAGGTTGTTTTAGACGAAAATAAAATGGAAATTTTGAAGTATATTATTAAGAACGCACCTTATGGTGAACTTAACGATGTTATTGCAGGTACTATTTTACCATTTTTAAGGGCAATATAGCAATTTTTTAGATCAGTGCTGATGCAGTTTATAGATTTGAAGATTTGCTATATGCCTTAAAGAATTGAAATATAATTTAAATAATGAACATATTTAATTAAAATTAATAGATCTCAAAAAGCTTATTGATGACTACCATTTATATGAATCATTTGTAGATTCTTTATTGATTAAGCATGCATAAGATCATTTTGCAATAGTCAGGGATCATCCTAATTAATCTACCTTTTTGTTAACTCCTCTGAATTACATTGATTAGGAAGGTTGCTATCTCGATTAGCAACACAACCTTAAGGTATTTGTTGATCACAAAACTTTAAAAGTCACTAGAACTGAAGAAGTAGAGATTGCTTCCAACCCTGTTCTTGGATAATACAGGTAATTAGCCAAATAAATACTACATACATTAAAATAAAATATAAATAAAACTTAAAATTATTCTTATTTTGCGATCAGATTTAAATATGTTTTAAATAAAAAAAAGAGGATTCATTGAAAAGGGCATCTCAGAATATTTGAAAAATTACTTTTCTGGTACTGAATACGATTAATTAGGTAATTTTACATTTAATTTTTTTTAGAGTAAAACAAAAATTAGATAGATAAATTTAATTGAAATGTTACTCAACCTTATAAAAGCATTAGATTGTGGATAAATATAATTAATTAAATTCTATTTTAAATAAAAATATTAGTTTACCTTGATTGGGATGAAGAAGATTTTACCATTTATATAGCAATTACTTGCAAAAACATAAAGCTTAATAGTTTCCAGTAAATAAATATTTTGTATTCAAGATCCTTTTAATCTAAAAATTGATATTTTAATTTAAAGTGGAGGAGAATGGATTTCTGATTGGAAGATTGATAAGTAATCCTTAAAGGTAACTAATTCAATTCAATAGCTTTTCTTTCATCTTATATTTGTTTTAAAATAATGCAAAGATGCACATAATAAATATTTATTTATAAATTCTTTAAAATATAAAGGGAAAAGTTAGAATTAATTCTCATTTCTTCGAAGGTGGTAATGTTATGTTGAAAGAAGCTAAAGAATTTTCAGAAGATGTGTTATTTACTGGTAGCCAAATAGAAAATGAATCTTAGAAGATTGTTAAATAAATTATTAACTTAGAATAAACTGTTTAAACTTCTCTTGAAAGCATATATGAAAGAATGTCAGACCAATTCTTTAAAAACATGAGACGTATTTTACCAGGTATGTTAGAATAATTGATTGATGCTTATTTTTTTATATTAAAACTCTAAATATTATTTTTCATTTAATATAGTAACAAATATGAAGATGAGTTGGGATGCTTCAGTTCATAAGCTAATTGCAAATTTGAAAAAGTGATCTTAGAAGAAAATATACAATAAACAAAATAACTTATTCATTTATAATATATTATTAAATATTAATTCATATATTTAGAGTACACGATTATAACATCATGTTTTTTTAATTGAATTCTAACAAAGTAGATTGATAAATTTATATTTTAAAGTAATCTTCGCAAGAATAATGAAAATATATCATAAAGTCATTTAAATATTTTTAAACAAATCTAATATTTAACCATCTATGTTTCTTTTTAAATATTATTTATAAAACAAATTCACATCTTTTCTTAGATTTACTTAAGCTACTTTCCTATTTCCAGTTACTAATCAGCTTGTCCTAAACTAATGTTAGAGCGTACATAGCTAGATGGGATATACGCGCCTTAAAGGTTTATAACTTGATTAGTGTTTTTTACTTCCTAATCTAAATTATTAGTTAGAAAATCAATTAAATCTTTGAATTATAGATATTTGAGGTCTTTTTTGTTTTATATGTAAGTCATAGCTTACTGGATCACATTCTATTAACCTTTCATTTCATTAATCTAAATATTATTAGAAATATGATAAATTTAAGATTCGTGCTCTATACATTTATCAAAATAATCCTAATTTTATTTCAGAGCTTTTTGAAAATCTATATCTGATTCTAATTCACTTGCGCAAATAACTTCTTCACAATTATTTTGCAAATTCTAATTAATATTTCTCAAAGATTCATTAAACATTTGATAAATTTAATATAATAAAATCTCTATATATAATTTTTGTTTGAATAATCCTTTAGAAAATATTAAGCACAATAACAAAATTATGTTAAATAGTTTTCAAAATGAATTGAATATAAAATTTAACATTATTAGATTGTTTTTTTCTCAAATACATTTTGAAAATAATTTAAATAATAAAATATTAAGATGTCTTTTTATTTTAACTAATATATCAATTAATATTTATAATACATTTATGTTAAAAATAAAATTACCATAACTATTATGTTAGAAAGGCCAATATATTTTTATTTAAAAAAAAATAAATTTATAATTTAAAATAAAAATCTTAATCAAAATATTTGACTTAAATTTAATACCATTTTTTATATTTAATTAAATTATTTTAAGAATTTAAATAGCAAAATCAATTAAATTCAAAATTAATAAAATATAAATTACTGTTTTGAATTTTTAGAAAAATAAATCAAAATTAACTTTGTTTATTTTTTTAAATTTTTGTTCACATAATTTATGATCATAAATGATTCTTTTAAATTTATTATTATATTTGTGGTTTATAATTGGGTTGGATAAAGTTTATTTAGTTTTTTAAACTATTAAATAAACAAAAAGTAAATAAATAGTAATATCTATTATTAAGTAAATAATAATAATAATAATATAAGCTTCCACTTAAATTAAAATAGGCAAAAAAGGTAATGAAAAAAAGCACAATTTATCTAGCGTGTGCTATAATATTTTTTTACTTAAGTATAGCAAGCTGTGGGTAAGAATCTAAGATTCTTGATTTCAAGAAAATCTATTAAATTACCTAAAACTAGACTGCAGAGAATTTCCAAATAAATCTTTTGCCAAGAGATGTAGGCTTAGATTATTTGATCATTGAAATAAACATAATATCTACACTTTATTCAGCTACATAGTTAATTTCTTGCCTTAATTTCAACCAAAATGCTATGGATTAGCAATCTTATTAAAATACTACATGCTAATATTCTGATATTTAGGCTTCTCAAGAATAATTAACATAACGCCTTTTAATAATAAACGCTAATGATCTAATTTATTCTAATAGGGCTACTGCTTTTTTAACAATCTTTTACACTAACTATTTTGTTGATAATGCTATTCAAGATTTCCAATTACCTTATTTAATTTAATATAATATTTACATTTATTAATAAAACGATTAGCCATGTCATAATTAATGTAACCAAAATGGATTCTGTAATAACAAAGTAGGAAAGTGCTAGTGCTAATCATAGCTTTATGGTATAGATTGCAGCAAAGAGTTGAAAAATCTAAATATCAGCGAGACATAAAATGTATTTATTTCCTCCAAGCAGTAAAGTTTCTTTCTTATTAAATTTGGAGAGATTTTGGTAAATTCAAAAGGCAATAGTACTGATATAAATCTTAAAAAATAAAATGGCACATCAGTAATATACTTTTAAACGATTTTTAATAAATTAACACTACCTTCAATACACAATAATAACATTTCACAAGTAATACATGGTAATGAAATAGCAGTTCTTTAGAATGTTGAAAGAACTTGCCTTGAATACTAAAGAGAGAATAATATAAAAAATTATACTTAATTGGACAATTGTTATGCAGTTATAAGCGTATAATAGTCAATATAAGATGAACCTACACTTCTGTCTATTTAGTGCAATATTCAATCAAAAAAATTGAAGATCAGTAAGAGTAATCTCAACAAAATGGAGAAAACACAAACACAAAAATAATTATAATAATTTCATCAATTTTTGGAGCTATGGCTCTTTTTATTTTCACTTTTGTGTTAGTTAGAATTATCAAAAGAAAAGCTTCAAATTAAAATAGAAATTAATAAAATTAGTAAATAGCGTTAAGTCAAATATTTTAAAATTGTTAAATAAATGTTGATGTGACGAAGGCAAAAATACTTTTTTTACAAGAGGCTTTTATGCCAATTTTAGAATACGATTCATTAAATAAATAAAATGAACTCTAAACTATTTAAGTAAAATAAGAAACTGATTAAGGATTATTAGCAGAAAAACAAGTTTAAAACTAAAATAATTAAAATATAGCAATAGATGATTTTGTAATTGAAGATAAAATGGAAGGCGATAAATAATAGAAACATGACTAACATAGTTAACGTATAAATGCAAAAGACCTAAAAAACAAAGATGATGCTCAGACATAGGACAATAATTTTTGCTCTATATGCTTGGTTGAGATAGGAGTTTAAGATAAACTCAGACTGACTATTTGCAAACATTTGTTTCATTCTAATTGCCTTATTTAATGGATAAGCTAAAATGAAAATTGCCCTCTCTGTAGATAAAGTTTTCTTATAGCTGATATACTAGAGTATTTAGTGACTATACAAATAAATAAACTTACAACAGTAGAATAGGAAAATGAAATTTAAAATGAAAAAAATAAAATAATTGAGACCTTATTGAAAGAAAAAAATAACAATTTATCAATATCAGATTTTGAATTACTAAGTATATTCAAATATTTTTTACCATAATAAACGCTATAAAAATATTAACTTACCTAAGATGACTCCAATTAATAAATTAATGATAATAAAGTTAATACAAATAAAGAATATACAGCCTAAACTCCATAAGTCAAAAATAAAAATAAATTTTCTATTTAAATAGGTAAAATAGCATACTAAATATATTATAAATAAATTACTTTATTTTTAATTTTTATAAAATATTTTAGGCTCATAAAGTCCGATTAGTATGTTGTCAAATATGGCTTTGAATTAATAATTTACAGGAATGGTTGAATCACATGGCTCACCTTTGAATTAGACAAGAAGGACAAGTATAATGTAATGACAAAACATAGATGGATAAAAAGTTAGCTCTATTTAAATTTATTTAAATTGGTAAAATAAAATATTAAATATTTTTAATCAAAATATTATTTTTTAAATAATCATAGATAAATAATAGTTTAGACTTGCAATCTCCAACTCACACATTCATATTTATATAGACTAACTAACTAATTATAATTAATTTAAAAACTTACAAACAATTTTATATTTTTAATTTATTTTAAATAAATTATTAACTTATTTTTATCATAAATACATATTAATAATATTAAATAATAAAGCAATAATTAATTATAGCATATAAAAGTCGAAAAAATATTTCTCTTTTTTCTCAATCAAAATGATTTTAATAAAAAAAATTAAAATTAGTTATTTAAAATTTAACTATAAAACTAAGTATTTGACTTTGATTTTTTGAAAATTTTTAATGCCCAAATCTGCTAAGAATTTCTAAACTCAATTAATTAAATTTTTAGTTACATTCATATATTTATGTATAAACCATTATTTTTTTTTAAAAAAAGTGTTATTCTTTTTTATTTAAAGTTGCATGAAAAATGTTTATTGATACTATAATGATTTATAATTGGTTAATTAAAGTTATTAAATTTTAGAAACTCTTAAATAAATAAATAAAAATTTAGATCAATGTTAAAATATATGGAAATACTTTTAAGAACAAAATTATATCTAAATTAAAATAGACAAAAATAAAAGAAATGAAAAGTGGTGCAATTTATCAAGCTTGTGCATTAATGATTTTATATTTCGTGATTGTAAGCTATAGATAGGCTTTATTTCAACAATATATATTACATTACCTATAGCAAGACTTATGTTAAGGAAAATTGTAGTAAAAGATAAAAAAGAAGACATTGAACAAAAGAAAAGTGATAAGGTTGATTCTTATTAAGATACGAATGCAAAAGGACTAACAAATAAAGATGATTTGTAGATAGAGAACACAAGTTAATGCTCTATATGTTTAATAGAGATTGGAGCTTAAGATCAGATTCAGATTAACTATTTGCAAGCATTTGTTTCATTCTAATTGCCTTATTACATGGATTATTCAAAATGAAAACTTTCCTCTCAGAAAATTATAGTTTTATTATAGCAGATATACTGGAGTATTTAGTGTCCATAAAAATCAATAAAAGTGCATTGGCAGAAGAATTTAATAAAATTTAAAGCTAAAAAAATAAAATATTTTAGACATTATTGAAGAAGAAAAAAAAATGTGATAATTTCTGATTTTGATTTATTAAAATGATTTAAATATTTTTTGCCATTTCAAACGCTCTAAAGATACCAACTTAGGATTAATCAAGTTAATAAAATAATAGTAATAATAAAGTAAATAATTAAGAGTTCGCTATTTCAACTCAATTAGCCCAAAATAAGATGAAATTTTCTAATTAATTAGGTAAAATAAAATATTTAATATTTAAAATTGTTTTTAAAATAACTATATAAAGTACTTAGAATCATAAAGCCCAACTTATATGCTATCAAATATAGCTTTAAATTAACAATATAGAGGTATGCTTGACTCTGTTAATTAAACCTGTGCTATCAATTAATCAAGAAGAATAAGTAAAAATTATTGAATCAGCTTAAAAGTAAAACAAGCTATTATTATTTAGTTTGGCAAAATAAAATATTAAATATTATGAATTGAGATATCATTTTTAAATTTATTATAGGTAAATATTTATAATTATTATATCTAGTTATTTAACTAAAATAATTAGTATTGTTAAGATAAGCATTTGATTTCAAATTTGTATAATTCCTTAATCTAAAGCATTATATTATTATTTAAAATATATGCGCTATAATGTTAAAAATAAGTAATAGACAAATTTTTAACTCAAAATGTTAAAAAATTAATTTTATTTTAATTTTCATAGGGTAGGGTAATCTAAAAAATTTAGACATTGTTTGAGAAGAAATCCATAGTTCTTCATAAAGATTAACGTTTTGTTTGAATATTCTATGCAAGATACTTTAATTAGAATAATAAATATATTAATATGTTTTATCTATCTATTATAGCTTTGATTGTTAATGTTTAAAATGTTTGAAGTACAAATTATGCTGAAATTAAATAATAATTTACTTTTCTTATACTATTTCTTATATAAACTACTGTGCAATTACCTATTTAGTTAAATACCTAAATGTAAATCATTTTTATAAAACTTGATGTTTAAATTAAAATAATTATTTATCTTGAAAAAATCAAATTAAATGTTTTCATAGGAAACAAAATTATATTGAAATTTCGATTTAGCATTACCTATCTTTAAATTTTTTAGCTTCCATTTTATGTACTATTAATTTGGAGTAACTGAGAAATTATTAAGCCGCAATTTTAAGTGCTTACCTATCCAGAAATTTCTTTTGTATATTTATAAAAATAAAACAAAAATATGATAAATAAGTATTTACATTTTTATAAATAAAATAATTTTTCACAAATATAGTATTTCACAAAATAATTGACTTAATTGTATAATTTTTTCTTAAAATTCACATTACCATCTAAAAAAGGCACTTGCATTAGATAGTACTAATTAACTTATTTTGTAAGAAAAATTACAGAAAAATATTGAGTCTTCATCAAATATAAAATTTAATTTAGATGAATCAAAAGAAGTAATTTTCAAGAAATTATATAATCTTTTGCATAAATTAAAATTAAACCCATGTTTCTAGGTGAAAATAGATATGAATTTTACTAAAATAATGTCTCTACATAACATTTTGTTTATTTTGTTAAATGATTCATATCAATTATTTTAGCTACTTATATAATTGAAATTGTTAACTGTCAATTTTTATTTAAAAAAAATAATTTAATCCTAAGTAAAAAAAAAATACTATAATAAATTGCAAAAAATTTATTTAAAAATAAATAAAAGACTCTTCATCAGCAAATACGCAATACTGAACATAAACTGTAAATTTAAAAATTTTATTTTTTATTAAAATCACCTTTAAATATCAGTATTTCAGAATAGTAGTAATAATTATAATAATTAAAAAAACAAATATCAATAAATAAGAAAACAAACATAAAAAAAAATTGATACACTAACATAGAATAGGAATGAATTTTTTAACAAAAAGAAGTGCCAACATTTTTAGTAATTTCGTTCATCAGAAATCTCTCTTTTCAGCTATCCCAACCAATAAGTTTGGTGGATTCAAAATGACTCCTGAAGAAAAGTAAAAAGAAATTGAACAAAAGGAACAAAAACTTAAAAATGGTTAGTGGACTATGCCTCATCCAGTATGGACTGAATAAGAAGTAAAAGATGTCAGTATAACACACTTGGAACCTGCAAACTTAGGAGATCGTTTTGCAAATTACTTCATCTAGTCTTTAAGATTTGGATTTGATATTATGAGTGGATACAAAAAGGTATTCCCTTGGTAATAGAAAGGTGCTCCTTTGACAGAGAGATAATGGATTAACAGAATTCTTTTCTTAGAAACAGTTGCTGGTGTACCAGGTTTTGTTGCTGCCATGCACAGACACTTGCGTTCATTGAGATCTATGAAACGTGATTACGGTTGGATTCATACTCTCTTAGAAGAAGCTGAAAACGAAAGAATGCACTTGTTAACATTCTTAGAAGTATAAAAACCATCTCTACTATTTAGAACTGGTGTTATTTTTGCTCAATATGGATATGTTGCCCTATTTTCAGTTCTCTACTTCTTCTATCCTAGAGTTTGCCATAGAATTGTTGGATATCTTGAAGAAGAGGCTGTAAAAACCTATACTCACAGTATTGAAACTGCATTAAAATAAGGATCTGAAATACACAGTTGGTTAACAAAACCAGCTCCAAAAATATCAATAGACTATTGGAAATTAGCACCAAATGCAAGCCTCCTAGATGTCATTTATGCAGTTAGAAAAGATGAAGAACATCATAGGGATGTTAATCATAAGCTAGCAGACGACTATTCACAAAAGAAGCCTAATCCTTTCCCCCCTGGTTATTGATTGAAATCCAAATAAAAGTTTATTAAATATCAATTTATATATTATTGATAAATCTTTTAATCTCAATATATTCTATACTTCTATGTTTTATATTCAAATATTAGCTATAACTTTTCAAAATAAAAAACTGAATTTTTAAAAAAAATTTTCTAATTCAAATCAAGTCTATTAGTAACAAAATGTTTGCTTGTAGTTGGTTAAAAGTTTCATAAAATAGTCTAATTAATTAAAATAAAATTAGTTAAAAATTTAAGATTAGCTTTTTTATTTATTTGAAAAAACAATATTTCTATTTTAGTAATTTATTTAAAAGTAATTAATAATTGTCATTTATTTAAATCTTTTCAAATAATTATTTATTTTTGTGATAAAGCTAATGAATTCCCCTACTAAAATTAGTAATCTCTTTCTAATTAACTTTTTTTTAACTAATTATTAATAGGAAATTAATTTAATTTGAATCTATCAATAATTTTAATAAACTAAACAATAAAATCAGCTACAAATTAATTTAATTGATAATTAGTTTATGTAGAACAAAATTTACAATCTGATAGAATATAACTATTTCGTATTGATTTTCATAGTAAACTATAACTTTATATTTTATTAAACATTCAAATAATATGATAAATTATATTAATAATATTATTTTCAGCTAAATTTTACATAATAAAACAAAATTTTTTGTTTATTTATCTTTCTTTAACATATTCTAATTTTTTTTTTGCATGAATAAATTAAATTTTAATAGTAAAAGTTAATAAATACATACTTATTATATTTATTTTTTGTAAATAGTCACTTTAATAAATATTAAACATTTATTTTATTAAATAGCAATACAATAAATTTATTATTTAATATTAGCAATAAGATTTCTATTGAGACAGTTTAATTCTTTTTTTAAAATATTCAAAATAATAAAATATTTATTACATTTTTAATTTAAAATTTCTCAATACATCTTCATTTATTCTACATAGCATATTAAATCTATCATTCATTAATGAATTATTTTAATAATTATTCTTTTTTATTGAAGTTTTAAATAAATAAACTATTTACTAAAAATGATACACCTTTATCAATAATTCAAAATAAATTTTTATTTTTTTTGATTTATTTTCTTTATTTATATCTAATTTAGATAGATAGGATTTCCATATATAAGACCATTTATTTAGTCAATTGATATTTTTAAAAAATATTCAATAATTTTTACTTTTTAAATGTTTTAAATTTTGTAAAACAATAAATTATTTAATTATTTTATTGAAATTTTCCTTACTTTTATATAAATTAATCTAATTTGTTTATTTATTGTAATATTTTGATTTTAAGTATGTTCTTTAATTCAAACTTAATACATAAAACTTCGAAAAATATAAAAATATTATTAAAGTTCTTCTATTTAGGAACATCTTTCTTTAAAAAAATTTATATTAATCAATTATAAAATTTTAATAAATCTGAATTAAAATAAAATTTAGTTTATTAAGTTTTTGCATTTACTAATATAATTTAGAAAGGCAATATATGATCAATATGTATGAAGTAAAGTAATGAAATTCTTTGAATTTTTTCATAATAATGATTTAAATAAAGTAATTAATTTTCTTTCTCAATTTGATGTTAAGATTTTGCTTTAATTTACAGATTAAATTTTAATATCAGAATTAATTAAGATTTACATACAATTTTTATTTGTTTACTTTAAAATATTAATTTTTTTTAAGGATTATTAATAACCTAAATACATTTTTTTATAAGCGAAGATGTTTTAAAATTAAAAAATAGATAAATCAAATATAATACAGATTACCTTTTAAAATTCTATTTCTCAATTTATTTTAATTAAGATATTCTAATCATTATTGTAATTTGAAATTGTAAAGAAAATGTTTTAAATTTTTATATAAAAAGAAAAAATATTCTTCTTTCATATAAAAATTAATTGATTCATCAATTAGAAGTGAGTTTTTCAGGTTTTCTAGTGTCACTATCTGAATAGATTTACCTAAATTTACACATCTTAGATTAATCAATATTGAATTTGATATTTTTGTATTAATCTTTTAGCTAACTCAATTACTTTAAATTGTCTTAATAGTATTTTTACATAAATAATTCTGATTAGATAGAGTACTCCACATCTTCTAGGATCAGAGACAGCTCCTTATTAATAAACGAATCAAATGGCAAGTCTTTATTTTGTTTGATTATTTTCTCTCTGTAATTTATTAAATTAGCTAAATCTTTTAAATCTACATCCAATTCTGAAATCTCAAAGATATATTCTTAAAACAAGCATGCTTAGCTTTTTATCACTTCATTGCAAGGAAGTATCTATTTTTTCTTAATGCTCACTTAAATTGGAAAACCATCAAAAGTTTATATGTAGCATTAATACTCCATTTCTAACTATTTTAATATTCTCAAATATAACCCTTCAATAGAATACTTCATTATGTCTTCTTTATTGAGCATAAGATCAACCTCTTTTTGCCTTAGAAGCAAATTGCATAAGTTTTAAAAATCGATTCCAATTAAATTCAAAAAAGACTAAGAAAAACCTGTTTTAACAATTTAAATATCTTTTAACTCATAATTAAATCTACCTATTGTGAATTAAAATATTTTGTTTTCAGAAATCTTTGAATATTCAGATATATAATTCATACAAAATTCTACAAATTTTTCCATTTCCTCATCCTTCTCTTAAATAAATTATTTAGTTATTTATATATTTCCTAGTACAGATTAAACATATTAGTTATAATTTTTAAGTTAAATCAATACTTTTTTACATTCATTTTTTTGAGGCTAATTTATTTTAGATACATATTTTATAGCTTCGTCAATAGGTGTTAGCTATTTTTATTACAAAATAGACAAGTTTACTTCTATTAATTGTTCCTTTTTAAGATATTTTATCTAGGTATTTTGGTAAAAGTTAAATCCAAAGCTGAAGTGTTTAATGCTATAGTAAAATCTTAGGATCCCATCTTTTTATATACAAATTCCTCTGCACAAAGAAATTTAATCGTTTTAAACTGCTTCTTTTTCAATAAATTTAGTTCTTAAAGTTTTTCTTTGTATTACTTTTTTTTTCCTAATTAATCTCAGTTTTTATAAAGCAAGTTATTACTATTCATCTTCATTATATTTAATATCATTTTTCTTTTTGTTTCTCAAAAAATATTTGGTACAGATTTGACTATTTTTTGGACTTTATTATAATAATTCTTATTGGGTTGACATTTCACTTTTACAAATACTGTTAAGAATCTTTGTTTGTTATAAAGTATGCTTAAAAACTTTTAATTTAAATGAGTAATTCTATATCTCTAATTTTATTTTAAAGTGTTAATTTCTTTTTGATAATTTTTTTAGATAAACTAAATTAATTAATTATAAAAAATGAGATCATTTAAGTGCAAATATTTATATAGATTTGAATACTTTTAATTATATTCAATTAATTTGAAGATGAGTCTTAATGTCCACTAAACAAAGAAACAATATCAATAAATTAAAATTTTGTTTTATTACTATTAAATTGGAATATGTTCAAATTAAAATATGATAAAATATAATGAAAAATATATTTATTGAATAACAAATATCAAAAGGAATTTTTATAAAATTAAATTTATATTTTAAAAAAATTTAGGGTACTAGTTAATATAAGTAGGATTTTAATAAAAGAGAAAATATGTTTATTTCAATCAATAGTTTATAAAAATGAATATTAAATTAAATTTTAATAAATAAATAAGTAGGGAACTTATTTTAAATTTTTTGTGTAATTTATTTATTATAGATTAAATACTTTAGTAAAATTCTATGTAAAATAGTGTTTAAAATTTGATATATTTTATTAGTATTCTAGAGTTAAATATGTTTTTGTTCATTTATTTTATATTGATTACTCATCATCGCTGTTTTTTAATAATATCTTACGAGGATTTGCTTCTAAATTGTTATAGTAATCTTATTTTCTTTTTTATCTTCTTAATAAACTAGTAATGTCTTTTACTGTTAAAGGAGATAATAAGATTAAGGAAACTAAAGTAAGACCTAAGAGGACCCAAAATACATTACTAACGCCTGCATATGGGATTACTAGTTAAATTATTGCTGCAAAACAAGCTCCGGTTCCATCTTTTTATAAACAAATTTATTGAAAATTTAATTTAATTATAATTAATTTACCTATTAATGATGTAACTGTTGACAATGCATCAGCAGAATTTTTCAAGGCTTTTTGTTTAGCCAGATCAATCATGATAGCTGATTGGCATACATTGTAAGGACCACCTAAGAATATGCCAATAAAGAAGAAAAGAAAAGCATTTGTTGTTGCGTTATCAGTATTAAGAATGAGACAGACTATCATTAAAGCTACTGAAAAGAGAATTGAAGGACCCATAAGAACTGCTCTTTTACGAATTCTATCTGTTACTTAGCCAACAATCATTCCTTAATAATTAAAAACATAAAAAATATTTTGAATTGGAATTAGATTGTAAGGATTATGACGTAATAATATTTTAATTAATTAAATAAATAAATATTTTTACCACCAATAAAAATGCCAATATCAAATAAAGAACAAACAACTGATTTATTAACCATTGAAACGTGATTTCCTCCTGTGCTTAACAAGGTGGGTAGCCAAAAGAGTATACAATAAACAGTAGATTTTAATCCAGCAAAAAGAAGAGCATAAATTGCAACATTGGGAATTAGCCAAGCATTGAAAAAGTTGACAGGTGTTTTTTATTCTTATTCACCACTCAAGTTAGAGGATAATTCTTTCTTTTAAGAAAATACAGAGGAAAATAATGATGAGTTGAATTTCTTCAATAAATCTTGTTATGCTTGTTGTTCAGTCTTTGTTTCATCGTCCATGATACTTCCCCACTCAGCTTATGCATCAATACCTTAAGTAATTAAATAGGTTTAATAAAAACATAAAAAAATCGATTATAAAATTAATTCTTCATCAAATTTAAAATCCAAATAGCCATATTTACTCAATAAATTTGAATAAAAAGTAGAAGAATTTAAGTAAATTTTCATGATTTTGTTGAATTGTACTTGCTTTTAATTATGCTTAAAACTTATTTCTATATGCTTATTTATTGCTGCTTGCTTTTTTTAGCTTTTGAGAGAATAGCTATTAAGTATATGCTCCTAAAAAAAATTTATAAGATTTTATTAATTTTTACCTATTTTCTCAGGATATGGCTACATAAACAAGAATAAGCTTACTACCATGATGAATATTAAGGTAGCTGAAGCTATAGGTACATAGCCCCAGTGAATGTTTAAACCAGCGGACATAACACAGCCTAAAGTGTATCCCATAATATCACCGAAATTAGTAGTACCTATCCAAAAGCCCATGATCAAACCTCTTTTCTTTTTTCCAAACCAATTACCCATGGCTGCTACAAATCCTGGCATGGCAGTACTTTAGCTCAAACCATTCAATACCCACAATATGATAAAAGCAACTTCTCTTGTGGTGCCTTCAACCTATTTTTTATATTATATTTATTGTTCTTTTGCTTAATTTTTAACTTAGTAAAATTGTAAAGTAAACTAAATTTGCTATAATACAATAAGTAGTAGTATTAATAATAACAATAAATAATAAAAATATCTTTTACTGCTCCTGTAGTTTGCAAAATACCAACAATTAAAAGGCAAATAACTGCACAGAACATACCAACGGTTGTGAAGTATTTAAGGTTCATTCTATCACCATAATGTCCTAAAGTAGCGAGACCAATAGAATATGACATAAGAAAAGCAAAATCCATATAACCTAGGAAAGTGCTACTAATATCACTTTCACTTTCCATATTTGCCTTCATCAAAGACCAAGATTGACGAGCACAGTGGAGAGTGGCGTAACCAAAAAAGGTTAAGCCAAAAATTAAGAATCTATTATACTTCAATCTCTTTGCATTCTTTTTTAAATCTATATCTTCCATTTTATTGCTTCGATTATAAGTTTTGTTTAGTTGTTTTGTTAGCTTCTTTTTTGATTTTTAACTTAGTTTGATTGTATTAAGTTAATATAATTAATATGATACGCAGAATTTTAATCATCAATTTAAAAAAGATCAACTATTTTTATGAAGAGAAATCATTATCAATTTTATGTATTTTCCAATTAATTTTTACTTATTAATTTGAGTGAGTAAACACAGTTATTTACTTTCGAACAGTTGCTCGCTCACCTATTTAATTATTTGCGAAAAAATATGCCAGAGTTTAAGTGCTTAAAATTTTAATTACTTTAAAGCTAATTTTGTAGATATTTGGGTAACTTCATCAATTAATCTGTAATTAGAGTGAAATAAATCCATAAATAATAATGTTTATTCATTTTATTTGCTAAAAAATAAAAATAGTCCATTAGAAAAAAAAAGAATTTGAATAAAGAATTTAACTATAAATAGATTTATTTCTAAAAAAACATTCATTATTAAAATAAAAAACAGAATTATTTTTTTATTAATGGTGAATTATTTTATGATTGCAGTTATCAAAGGCATACAAACTTCCTCATGTAAAATGTAAGCATCTTGAAAGATATTTCTAAGATATCTACTAGATCTAAAATTATATGGTAATAAGCAAATATCGGTGCTCTAAAGGAAAATAGAAGTGCAAGTTTTAATAAAATTCTATCAATTTATCATAAATTTGTTATTGATTAAAGTATATTTGATTATATTATTGATAAAAAAAATAGAAAATTAGGATGCTAAATAATCTATCTTTTTCATATTTACTTAAATAAATGAAGGATGGAAACATTAAGTTTTAAGATTTGTTCATATTGATATATGAAATAAATTTTATCTTTTTAATTGGCTAGTGTGATTAAAAAGGATGATTAAGAAGCTTAAAAACTCTAATTATTTTGTTAATAGATCAATTTTTTCCTTCTAAAAATTGTAAATTATGTAATATTTAGTTTTTTATAATTTTAAAGGAATGAAAGAATATAAAAAAATTAATATATCTTAATGATAAAATAGATAAATTGGTATCTGGGGCGAAAATAAATAACGAGAGGATATCATTTGAAGTTAAATTTGGATTTTTTCTGATACTTTTTTTGTTTAAACTAATTCTATTATTTTTTGAAACATTTGTTTTTGTTTTAAGATTTGGACCAAAATTTTAAATTATTAAATTTCAAATTTTTAACAGATAGATTCAAAAAATAAAAGAAATACAATTTAAGCCAATTGGTGGCAATAGAATCGAAAACAATTATCTTAATTTTTGTAAAATTTTTAATAAGATATTTGGTAAGCCTTTTCTTTGTTTCTTTGGTTAGCTTACACTGAACTCAATTTTAATAATTAATTAAAATATGATGTGATGTTTTTTCCAGGACAAGAAATTTATAAGAAATTAATTTTCTTTTATTTTTGATTTCTTTTATTTTGATATTCTTTTTAATTTATTAGATAATTAATATTTGTTAGATGTTTAAAAAAATATTTTAAATTAAAAGTTGAATTTTTCTTTTGTGCAATTCAAAATACAGAAATTTATTTATTTAGAGATTTTGAAAGATTTTTTGAAATTTACCATTTTTTTTTTGCAATGAATGATAAAAGTGATAATTTATCAATTCCACTTAATTAATTAAGAAGAACATATGATATTTTTCATTCCTATAAGGAAAAAGAAACATTTTTTTATTATTTTTTCAAAATAAATTAAATGATTTATTTATGTTAGAGAGAGCTCTTTGATTTACAGCTTGAAGTAAATACATTTATTGTGAAAATTTTCGAGATAAGAATGAAAATTATTATAATAATTAGACAAATCAAAAAAAATGTGTTATCAAAATTATAAAAATATCAAAGGAATTAATTGTATTTTTTAATAAATTTAAGAATTGAAAGCAAAAAGATCTATAGTACCAAGGAAAATGTGAAATATAGTTAAAAAACAATTTAATAAATTAATCATATTTGTCTACCTTTAGTGATAGAAGTTAAGAGTTTTAAAAATATTCAGGTTGAAATTTATTTATTTTAAAGTAAATTAAAATTATGAGAATTAACAATCATTCTTTATTATGTTTGAGTAGAGAAGCAAGTTAAATAAACAAATTTTACTTATTAAGTTTTGTTAACTTTGATTAAAAAATCCTGTAATTTAAAAATTATAAGTTTTTTGAAAATCTTAATTTTGTATGTTTAAAACGATAAAAAATAAGAAAATGTAGACAGTATTTGTAGAAGAAATCAGTAAAATTGAAATAGAAGATTTTTTTTAAAGTAGCTACAAATAAAAATAATTATTTAAATTAAATTTTGTATAAATAAAATTACTGATAATAAATTAATCTTTTAATAAATAAGAATTATGCTAGATAGTTAAAATCACCCATTATACTATTTTAATTTTATTGAGCCATTTAAATATAGTTTCTTACTTTTGTGTATCAACTATAAATTCAATATTGATCTTTTATTTTTATCAAGGTGAATAATAAATATCCTGAATTAGGGGAGATGCTGTAGAATTAAAATTTTGTTTACTGTAAGAGAAATAAAATAAATAGTTAATTAATTTAACTTTACCCTAGTCCTTTTATTACTGTCCAAAAGCCTAATTGTTAAAAATTAGCCTGTTGTTTTTAAGAATAAGTACGTTTGTTTATTCTACTTCTCTTTATTAAAGATTACTTAAACTAACGTTAATTTAAAATCTTTGCTGATTAGATTAAATTTAAAATAAATAATATAATTATTTTTTTAATTTATTCATTGATTTATATTTATGATTTTTAATGCTAGCTTTTAAATTTATTTTATTTTATTGAAAACAATCATAAAAACAACAAACATGATTGATATTGTTTGAATGAAATTACAATTATTTAAAATAAATAACTTGCAAAATTAAAATTAATTGAACACACAAATTTCTGTTAGTTTTCAAAGTAAGTTTTATTATGTTTCTTATTGTTGTCTGTAATTTGCTTTAATGTAGATAGATTTGAGAAAAATAAGGAATGTCTATTTCATATTTAAATAACAAAAATAAATTAAAATACACTTTATTGTAAAGTAATTTTTCCATCATGCTTTTTTTTTAAGTTTTACATTAAAAAAAATGATTTTACTGAAATATTAAAACAGTAACTTAATTTTTTTTTATTTTAGAGTGTTTCATGTCATTTTATATTATTTTTAAAAGAAAATTTGAATATTTTAATAAATATTTTTAGCATTTTACTTCTAAAAATCTAATGATTTGAAAATTTTATCTTTATGTTTAAATCTTAAAATTTTATTTAATTTTGTAATCAAACTGATTTAATCACCTGAAAATCTTTTAAATAATTTATGAGCTTGAATGTGTGGAAATCTATATGTTTATCTTAATTTTAATTTATTCATAAAGAATGAGTATCTGTTATTTTATTCTTTCATAAATAGTTAATAATAAGTAATGATTCTATCACAAAGAATTTATTAAATTCTTGAAAATTTCAAAGATCTTAAGACTAAATAAAATAATCTGTTAAATTAAATGAATTTATAACTAAGAAATTGTCTGAATAATATTTGTTAAAAGAATTAAAAGTAATTATTTTTTTAAGAAAATTATTTTAAAAAAATCTTATTATTTGTTAATTTTTATTTTCATTTCGACGAGAAAAAATGCTGAATGATTGTAAAGTTTTTTATTATAAAAAGAAAAATAATTTAATGATTTGAGTGATTAAGTGTAAGGTTTTTAAAATAAAAAGAAAATAATGCAAAAAAATTTTGCTTATTTTTTAAAAAGTCGAACAATTAGCAGATTCTAGAGAAATTAGTAATAATAAAATTTTGAATCTACTGCCTATACCTAATTACAAGAAGAAAAAAAATAATTCATGCAATTTTAAAAACTAGATTGTGTTTGATATATAAAAACTATAAAATTAAGCTTAATGTTAAAGGTGTAAGCAATTAAAAAATACTTGACTCGCTTACACAAGAAAAGCTGATTAAAAGAGTAAAAAATGTTTAAAAATTATGAAAATTATTGATTCTAACAAAATTTATGGTAATAGAAAGGTTTAATTTATGCTAGATGAAAATCAAAAAAATTTTTTGGGATTGTGGTTTATTTATGCTTAAAAACCATAATTTTTTTTATAGAAAACTTGGCATTATTTTTAGATTTATTTATTTATTTATGTTACTATAAATTTCAAATTGACTAAAGTGAGCAAACAAATAAAAAGATAAATTCAAAATGAAAAATAAGTCGAATAGAGAGAAATGAAAAAGGAAGGATTCAATTGTGAATTTGAGTAATATTGAGATAGAAATACGAGAAGTATGGAGATGTTAATAGAAAGAATATAAATATTAATAATTTGATGATAAATTTATTTATTAATTTTATTATAATAAATTGGTAATCAAGAGTGTAAGAAAGATGGAGATGATTAAATAGAATGGTAAAATAAATATTTTCATATATTATTGATGTTCCATCCGTAATTTTCCTTTTTAAGTATTTATCTATTGTTATCCAACTAAGATTATGATATTCCTGTTTTCAGTAATCAATTAATCAATCAAATGATCGAGCTTAGCTATAATTGACTTTAATTTTTCTAAGGAACTATTCGTTCGCTTAGAGATCCAATTAGAAATAGTGTTTGTTTATAATCAATCAATCGAATGGGTAAGAATATTTCGTGTTTTTGTTATTAAAATACTTGTAGAAAGTATTTATGTGGATAATAATATATAAATAATTAAAGAGGAGAAGAGGAAGGAGAAATTGTAATTATTATTAAGTGTGTGTTTGTTTTTAGTTAATTATTTTAGTTACTGCTTTTGATATTTAAAATTTTTTAAATTAATTTGTTCATATTCATTTGTATTTACATTTTTAAGTTAATAAATTATTGTTTTAGCTTTTCGCTTTTGAGATAAATATCTCTAACTGATTGGCTCACTGGTCTGTGTTCTTGCTTGAATCCAGCTTTAAGGATATTTAATTGTTCTTAAAGAATTAGGAGTTTTGGATATTTCTCAGCAAGTAGCCAATATTTCTGTGTTATTGTTATTTTTGTTTCTATTGAAGACACTCTAAATAATTTCTTTTTCATCCCAGTTCTTAACGTTTTCTTCTTCGTTTTCAGAAGATTCTTCTTTGATGATATTAAGAGAAGGTTGGATGGCAGAGACACGGGTGGTTGCATGTGTGGAGGAACGTTTGAAATATTTTCTTCCATTATTCTCTGTAGGAGAATTTATTTTAACTTGCTTTTGAATTTATTTGAGAGGGCCATTAGCTTCCTCAAGTATTTTCAAGCTAATGTTAAGATAAGGAGTTATAATTTTATTGGCGATTTCGTTATTTTAACCATAGGCATAAAAACTCATTTCAATAGCATTTTCAAAACATTTTTGTGCTTTGTAGTGGTTGCCTGCAATATCTTAATTAATACGTCCCATTTCGATGTATAATTCCATCATTTCTTAGTAATAGGTGTTTTCTTATCTGTATGTTTTAAGTAAATTAACTAATCTGTTCATTTTCATAAGAGCTTAGTTAAATTTTTCTTCTTTTTTAAGCTCTTCAATTTCATCCTTGACAATTTTAATAGCTCTTATTTATTTTTCAGTCTTATTGTTTTGAGATGATGATTTAGCGGTGGTGCAATTTCCCATTTTTCTATTTGTATGTAAAGTTATATTTATGTGTTATAGTAGATTGATTTTTAAAATGTGTTTATCAATAAATAATCAAATCAAATTGATATTCAGCCAAGTTGATTGTTTGTTGTAATTAGAATTTAGTTTGGTTTGATAAGGTGAATTTTTTTTTCCCTTGATATTATGGAAAATGTTCACAATTTATTTCAAAGTCTTTTTTTGTTTGTTTATTTTTCCTCTTTTTTTAAACAAGAGACTTTATGATTTTTTTGATTAAATTAATGTTTATAATTTTTAATATATTAAATTTTGCCTTATTATATTAATAAATTTAGTTTGATTCTTAATATCCAAGCTTGTTTGTTTTTTACTTTATAATTTGTCTGCTCCTATTCAATTATTTACGCTAACTATTTATTTAGTTAATTAGTTCGGCTAAGGGGGTGGGTAAAAAATATTAGCTATCTAATAAATTATAATTACTTTCTATTGATTTTGTATAATTACATTTAATCGTACACCTTTTTACGTATACCTATAAAGAAAATTTATTTAAAGCTTATTGATTGATGATCAACTTTCACTAAAAACTGTAAATTACATTTTCTTCTTAAAATTCATGCTATTTTTCTATTAAACAAATCAATAAATTGCAAAATCATTATTTTTTTTTTCTATGAAGTTTAAGATTATCGATTCGCTTTGATATATCTAGATTCTTTAAAAATTAACATAGATTATGTATGCTTGTTTAAAATTAGTGTTACAAAATTGTTTCATATTTCTTTAGTACTATCTTATTTTGGAACTTGTTTAATACATCTTATATCAGAAAATATTAATATTAATATTATTACACGAAAATACATTTTTTAAGCTTCATTTTTTCAAAAATATCTAAATAAATTACTCCAACCAGCCTTTATATTTATTTATTTATTCATTAGCAAATAAATAGCAAATGAAAATATGTGCAGTGAATTTAATATTAAATCGTCAAACAAAATTTTACTTTTTTCTTATTTTTAAGGTTAAATATATTTATTTAGTAGTAATACCTAGAAAAATATGAAAAACGGCATCATTTAGCTACAAAACTGTGAATACATCTAAGGTGGCTATCTGTTATTTATCTATTTTAGCTCTTATAATAATTAAGTAATTTTATTTATTCAAGTGTATGAGGAATTCTATTTATTAATTCAAACGATGTTTATTTAAATATAAAGAAGGATCGAAATAAGATTTAAGTAAGAGTCTTCTGTCGGTCTAACTATCAATCAAATTTATCTTTATCATTCCTTTCTTTCTCAAGTACACCCAGTAAAAGAAGATAAGGACTATTAATGACACTTTTTGCTTGCTTCATAAATTTTAAAATAATTTAGAAAACAAGATTTTTGCCAAATATTTTCGAGAATATCCTAAATTTAAATTACAAATGTTTTTTCAAATTAACGAAAGATAAAAGCATCTCAAAATACAATAATACATATTTTCTATATAATTCCAAATCAGAATTCAGGTTAAAATAGATTTTGTCTTTGAAGGAGATTAAAGTTTCTTTTCTTGGAATAGATAATAACTATTGATTAATATTTCTAAAGGGAGATGATAGTACTTTATTTTCAATTTAATTAAAATTTGTCATATAAAAATAAAATACACACAAGCATATATATATTTATTTATAGATATTGTTTTATGATGCTAATCTGCATTAAGTCAGCAGAATTAATTCTTAAGAAGGATTCCCTCTGTTAAAATTACGTTCTTGTACTTCTATGTAACAATACTTTGATTTAAATGTTGAAGATTTAAGATTAAAAAAATTTTTAATTGGCAAGAATTTCATCTTATTACGTGCATAGCTATTACTAAAGGTTTAGAAAAATGAAAATACTGCTTAAAAAGCTAAAATATATTATGCAATTTAAATATTTTTATTCATTTCATTTTGTATTTAGGCTCAAATTAACTCAAGAAATCCCTAATTTCTTAGGTTACTTCAAATAATGTTGATAATTTAAATGAATATTTTCCCTGTTTTTTTACTGTATTTTTGGAATTATTAATTTTTTAATTTTAGAAAGATTCTAATTATCATAAAAAAGGCTGGCCAATAATTTGAATCAAATCAAATGCATGCATGTATGTATGTAGTGTAGCTGAACTTAAATATAATTATGTATTTACCTTAAAATAGCAAATATATTTTTTATTTATATCAATAAATAAATACGCATACTTTACTGTTTAAAAATGATCTTATCTACAAATGTATGCTGTACCTAAATAGATTTTTATAAAAGTGGTAGGATTTCTATCAAATTAATTATTACTCAAGTAAACAGCATCTAATAGAAACAATATAGAATACAGTGGACTAAATCTCTAATTCAAGCTATCTCCCCTTATATTTAATAAATCCTTGAAATCATAGGTACATAAAAGAGGTGAAAGAAGCGTCAAATATCATATAAATAAAATAAAGTTAAAATATTGTATAATTCTAAATTATTCGAGAACCAAATAAAAACCAAAACATATCACGACAAATTTTACATATTTTTATTTTCATTCAACATTTTCCCATTAAAAATAAATAAATAATCTAAAAAAGTAACTCATTTGAAACATCCATTTTTTTAAATAATATTTTTATAAACTCTAACATTTCTAGCAGAAAAAAATGTCTAAAAAAAATATTTTTTTAGAAAAAAGAAAAAATATGATTTTTTTCATTTTTGAATTAGTTTTTATGTTTTATTTATTTTTTGAACTACTTACTTAGATGAACAAATTTATTTGAATAGAATTAGTTTATATTTTTTTATTAAACAAGCGACAAATATTAGTGGATTAATAACTAATTTGATTCCTAAAGATAAGTAACATCAAATTTCTTAATTATAGAATTTTTTATTAAATTTTGAGCAAAATAGGTATTTAAGCATCCATAAATTTTTAGTTACATTTTAATTTTCTTTAATCTTGGTTTAATATAAAAATATATTACACTAAATATAAACACATTAAATTAAATATTTTATATAATTCTTAAGCTTTACACTGTAAAGCTAATGCCTTTAAACTGTAAAGCTAAAGTCTTTTAACTAAATAAATTTAAAAAATTAGAAAGGTTCAAAGAAAAGGGGTCTAAATTAAAAAAAACTAATTTATGGGACAAATTTAGTTATGTTACACACAAATATTAGGTAAGAAGTTCATAAAATTTCTTAAACATTTAGACAAAATTTCATATAATTCAAAAATAGCTATTCAACAAATTCATGATTGCTGATTAAAAAAGAAGAATTAAAAAATGTGTTAGCTAACAATTTCAATGCCTTCTAAATTAGAAAAATTTATCAATAAAAATAAAAAATTTAAAAGATGATTGTGTTTGGTTAAAACTTTGAAAATAATTGTTTTGTTCTTTTTTTAGATTATATAATTATTCAATGCATAGAAACATACTTGAATGGATGTTTACTGTTTATTGAAGTCTATAAATATTAATTTAGTTGTGTTAAGCTGAATAAGTATAACCAATCAATGGATACGATTTACTTGCATTTTAGAACCTGCGTTTCTACTGTTTTTATATAAATTAAATATAAAAGATTTAAAAAGATTTCTTTATGTGAAATATTCACCACATTCATACGGTAAAATCTAATATATCTTACAGCGTGATATTTAAATTTTATTATTTATTAAATGGTTTCAAAGCTGTTAAAAATCAACCAGCCAACCTGTTAGTTACACATGCCTACAAATTTCAACATATCAAAATGACAACCAATTTCTTACATATAATTAATAGTTTTAGAAAAAAATGTAATAACAAAATATTTATGATAGTTGCAGCATGCATATTGATATTTATTCAATAAATTTAATTTACAAGTGTTTTCGTTTGATGAATCACATATCTAACTATATTATTAATACTTATTTGCTTTTACTTAATTATATTTAGTTTAATATATTATTGATTATTTTATAACATTATCACAAACCTATAAATTTTCTTTTAGATTACTAACTTATTTGCTCTTAAATCCATTAAATCCAGTATTTATTTGCTTTAAAACATACCTTTATATATAAAAAATGAGAAATCCAACTATTGGTGTTTATTTCCTAGCGTTCATGTCAATTTTTATCATTTTATGCTCAGGAAAGAGTGATGATTAAGTCAATGTTGATTCTGAAGAATATAAATAAGTAAATTGCATCCTATTAGATTCATGTCGCGAATGCTCGTACTAGGAATTAAAGTAAATAGCTGAATGCAAACAAAACTCCTTTATTTACACGAACCGATGCTTTTACTAAAATGTGAAAGATGAAAATGACAGCTATGATGAAATGGAATATCATGCTTGCGCAGATAAAGACACAAAATTATTTAAAAATAGTCATTACTTTTTTGTATTTATATTGATTGGTTTCTTAGTATCAATGTATTCTTTAAACAAGAAAAAATACGAAATAGAAAACTAGTGGTTCCTTTCATTGAAAAAATGATATGGCATATAAAAAATATGTTTCTAAGTAACTTATAATCACAGTAACTATTCATTAATTTCAAAATATCTTAAATAATTCAAAAAGATATAGACATAAATATGTTAATTAATTGATTAATAACAAGAGAAAACAGCTTACTGCTAAGGGAAAATATTTCAGCTTTTTTGAAAAAAAGAGCTATTTTATAACCTCGATTCCTAACTTATGAAATAAAATATTACACTTAAATCCAGTCTATTATTAAATATAAGTGAGTTAGTATTGGCTATTACAATTTATATAATTATATACACATATAAGCATTCAGTTTTCTATATATTTTATATAAAAGTTAATATCAAAACCAAAGCTGAATTCTAAATAAAGTTTTTGTTTTTACTTTCTTTTTTTCTTGTAAATTGAATTAATTAGCTAATCTATTCTAGTTCATTTTAATTAAAAAAATTAAGCCTTTCTATCTATCTAACTAAAGGGGTAAGAGATTTTTAAAAAAAGTTTATTTCGTCTATCCTAAAAACAAATTATAATAAAGTTATTATTAGTGATGTGTATAAATAAATAATAATATAAAAAGATATATTTTTTTAACCAATTAATATTCATTATTGAATATCGATTTCGTTTGATAATAATAGAACAAATCTAGAAATTAATTTGAAAGATCAAAACCATTTACTGATATAAATAATTTTGAATTTTTGTATAAAAAATATTTAATATTTATGGATCATTTTTTGCATGAAGGGATTCAGCCAAGTTAAAACTAGAACAAATAAATTTTAAAGCCATACAATTTTTGTTTTGCATTTTGTTTACAATTAAAGAATAAATTAGCAAATGATTCCTTAGGAATTTAAAATAATTATGAATTATACGTTTTTATTAATGAATTTCAAAGAATTTATAACGTTAAAGAAGCAGAGAATAAGTATTTGATATTTGCATGACCCATAAAATGTGTAAAAAACTATTTCAAATCAAATTTTTTTGTAATAAAAAGTATACAAAAAACATAACTTATTACTTTTAATTAATCTTAAATTTTTTTTCTACTTTAATAGAAAATGAATAATGATTTATAGACAAATGGTTTAAATAAATTTTATTATTAAAAAATTAATTTTTAGTTTAGTATGGTTTCGGTATGTAAGCAATTTGAGTATTCGGTATTGTAAGAATCAGTAGCTATTGATAAAAATATATTAAGGTAAGAATTTACTGAAATAAATTTAATGTTAGAGAACTTTAGATCAAATTTACTGATTGATATTAACAAAAAATAGGCTAAATATAATCAATACTTATAGGACAGATATTCTAAACAGATATTTTAATTAAATTTCCTAAGGTTTTCTCCCATGTATAATAAATAATTTGCATTTCTTCTATTTTAAGAATAAGTAAAGCTAAACTATTCAAGTTTTTTACTTACTTACTTACCCTAACATATTTATGATTAATTTATATATAGCTTGAAACTGCTTATAATTAAGAAGAGAATACCATACAGTAGTCGTAACGCAGAAGATTTTAATTAATTGACAAAGTAATAAAAGGAAACTATATAAAAGAATATATAAATTGCTAATTAATCAATTCGCTGCAAATAATATAAACAAAACACAAACTCCGAATTCTTCATTTCTTTATTCATATTATATTAAGTAGATTAAATGTAGCTATGCTCATAAATTTCTTTTAATTATTAAAATTCAAAATTTTTCTATTCATTTTATCAATTTTATTTCTTTAATTTAAATAAATATATATTCTGATTATTTGAATAAAGTTAATACTTTTATAATTCTATTTTCAAGCCAAATTTGTAAGCTGTTTAGATCAACAAAGAGTACATGAAACAATCAAAAATTGAAAATTCAAATATTTGCTTATGAGGATAAATTTAACTTAAAGCTAAATAAATAACACTATTCAAAATATGTGTGAACATCATTATATTTAAATATAACTTCAGCAAATATCTGTCTGATAAATTTATATTTTTATAGACTAATTATTTGATAAAGATTAAGAAAGAATTGATCATTAAATTAAAAAGTGTATTAAAGTCTAGTTTTAAATTTTTTATTAAAAGAAATAGGTTTCAATGAAAAATATTCTTTAAAAAACTGATGAAATGATATCATTAAATACAATTTAATGAAAGGGTAACTAGATTTAATTTATTTATCAATTGAAATTTATTAAGACTAGGTTTTTAATTGCAAATTAAACACCTTAATAATAGCTTTTTTTATTTATCAAATAATATTGTAAAACTAAGTAAATTATTCTAGCAAAATTCTTAACAGTAAAGTACTATTAAAAATAGTAAATGCGTTAGGATTTGCATTCAAACTTGGCAATTTTGGAATTAATTCTGAAAAATTTCAATGTTCATTTTCAAAATAAAATTGCTTTGTTTAATTGATGAGCTGAATTTAAGTTTGGATATTTTTAAAAAGTTCCAAAAATAAGGAAAAAATTTATTCTGCAATCCAGAAAATGTTATCTGTAAAAATATTTCTGTTTTAAATGTAAATTTGATTACCATAATCACATAAACTAGTGGAGTTTTTAATGCAGATGATTTTTATAGTAGAAGAAGATTGCGAAATATAGCTTTTTGAAACTGTAAATTACAAAAAAATAAAACAAATAGTACCATAGTAAAATTGATTAAACTAATAATAGATATCGACCAATCTGTTTTGTTAGTTATATTAATCTTGCAAAAACTATTAATAAGACAAAGTAAATTTATTGAATATAATAATCTTCATGAATAATTTTATATTTAATATGAATGTTTTATAAGAATGGAAATGTTAAGTGTCTAATCCTCAAGCTGAAATTATTAAAAGAAAATATTTATATTTAAATTGATAAGCTGGATTTCATTTTTATTATATTTTATAAGTTCAAAAAAAAAGGTAACTTTTTGCCAGCATTTCATAAAAAACATTAGCTGAAAGAATGATTCGTTGTAAATGAATAGTTTATTTCTATTGTCATATAATTTAGTTAAATTAGTGGATTTATTTAATTGAGAAGATTTTTAAAAATAGAAGAAGATTAATTTTAATGTGAGATCATGCAAATTGTAAAAACTAGTATTACCAATATTACCAAAAGAAAATTAATTTAACGACAAGCAGTTATTTACCACTCAGATATCTTAATCTGTTATTCTTACATTAAAATTTAATTAAATACATTGGAATGTTTACAGTAAACTTTTATATCGAATTATGATATAATTACATTTAAAATATCATCATTTTTTGAAATAAGTATGAAAAGTTAATGTTTTTTTTTCTTTAAATTATATTTAAAGTTGGTATTTTTGTTTTAGTTGATGAGCTAAATTTAATTTTGGATAGATCATAATAAAATAAATATCTATGTTTTTCATTATAAAATATGTTTTTTATTGCTTTTTTTAAATTTAAAGTTTGCTATTAATTTCACAGAAATAAGTCAGTTTATTTAATTTTAAAAGAAGATTCTTGAAATAGAAGGTGATTAATTTCAAGTGAGATCTTGCTTTTTTCAAAATGTTTATATTACTAAAGAAAAAATGATTGAATTAACAAATATTACCTACCATTCGGTAATCTTGATAAATTAGTCTTACATAATCTATAAATAAAACTAATAAAAGATAACTTCTTTTTAGGATTAAAATCAATCCTAATCACTAATTTTAACATGATTACATTATTTTTAAAATTAAGAGAAATTAAGGATGAAAATTTAAATCTTCATTTTCAAAAAAATTTTATTTGAGAAAATAATTTTGCTTTATTTATTTGATGAGATACTTTTATTTTTGGATATGTTTTTACAAGTTAAAAAGATATAATTTTGTTTTTTTTAACAAAAATAATTGCTTATGTCACTACTTTACAATCTAAATGTGATGTTTATTACAATTATCACAAAAATTATTGGAATTATTTAATCAAATTTTTATTAAAAAGAGATGAGGATTTTTCAAAATTGGTAATATTCCTTTTTAGAATTGTAAATTAGCAAATACAAATAGTAATACTAATAAAAGTTAAGTGATTTAACAAGCAACGCAATAAATTAATTACCTTTAATTATCTCAATAATTGACTCTTACTTAATTTACAGAATATATAAATAAAATACAATTAATTATTCTTGGGAAATTTCTGATAGCTAATTTTGTATAAATACATTTAATATAATGAGTTTTAATTAGTAATCTGTAAGTAAAATTAGGAGAAATTAGTTCGTGGTAATTTTTTAATGTAAAATATTTAATTAAAACTAGTTTTATTCTAGTCTTCAAATAATTCATTCATTCATGCATCTAACTGTAATTTAGTCTAGTTATCAAGTTGTTGCTAGCTATCTTTTTTCTTTCATACCCCTTCTTTTCAGTTATTATCAATGAGTTCTTTAAATTTCTGTTACCAATTTTAAATGTCCTAAGAATTTATTAGTTTAAATATTATTATCTTAAATATAACACTAAATCTAGATTTACTTCCACAGAAAAATTCATGTAATCATTCACTTCCCTCTATGATGAATCTCCTACTTGCACGTACACTTTTTGGAGGGTATCTATTTTCTGTTTTAAAATTTTAAATAAATCATTTAATCCTAAAAAAGTTAATATGTATAAATTTCTTTCTTTTGCCTGATTATCACTATTAATCGATTAGAATTAGTAAATGAATGCAAAAATAAAAAATTTAATGGCTAAAAAAATTATTATCTAGCATTTTTTTGTAAATAAAGTTGAAAGGTTGTTAAAATCAAAATTGATTAATATATTTTGTAATTTTGAAAAAAATTTTCATATTCTGATAACTAGTTCGAAGTAAAAATTGTCTAATATTATATCGAAATGTAAGCTAATTAACTATAGCAATTTTATAAAAATCAAATTACCTAAATCATATTTTCTATATATTCTTTTCCCTAACTTATAATTTGGTCGAGAGATTCTTTATCCTTTTCATCTCTTACTGATTAGGAATTGGGGCATCTCTTGAGAAATTGGTCACAAATTTTGCTATGCTTATCGATAGCCTGGATCATGTATTCTGAGTCTGAAAATACTTTATAAATATCACTGCATAATTGATCTTCCTATTAAAAATAAATGATTAATTAGTTAATTTAAAAAATAATAAATTATTTTATTGAAAATTAAAAATATATTTTTTAATCATTAGTTACATTAACAATTTAATAGTTCACAAGAAAAGTTTTTGTGTATTTTCCCTCCTTGTCTTTTTCTCCATAGTACTTTTAATATTATTCCTTTAAGTCTTTATAATAAGGTCCCTTTATTTTTGTGTTAAAAATAATTTTAATTTTCGATAAATTGTCTGAAAAAGAAAGAGCCTACAACAATACTTTTGAGTTTTTCACAAAATTCTGGGTGAAATATCTTATCACTTTTCCATCTCTCTACTATTTGGACAACTTTCTTAATTGTATCAAAAACTTCAGTTGATCTATTTATTTTTATATTTAAGCTAATTCATATTAAAATTATTTTTAATTACTCGCAGATTTATCTGACAATATCTTTAAGTTTTGCGCCAAATGATTTGATGAAGTACGAGCTTTACTTTCTTTAAGACTCCATAAAAATTTCATGGATTGAATAAAAGAAATAAATCTTTTTATCTTTTCTAGCCTTTGTAAAGTATTAAATGAAAACATCTGTGATTTCTGATGCTTGCTTATCATATTAACAACAATACTATGAAACACCTATATTTTTAATAAAACAAGTTATATCTCATTACTTTTGAATAGCTAATCAATAAATAAATATTAAATGGGCTCATTAGTTATCAATTTTTATTATATCTCCTGTATTAGATATTAATGATCATTATTGATAACCAAAAAAGGAATAAATCAAAACACTCGTTTCTTTTGAAATTGATAATTATTGGCTAAACTTCAACCGACTTAACGATTTAAAATAAATATTTTACTCTAAATAGTCTTTGAAAAAGAATCTAATTCTAATAAAAATCTTCCTAAAATATCTTTATCCATTTTCAAACTTAAAAATCTATAAATAAATAAATTAATATTTAATTAATTAATTTTCTTGCTACAAATTTTTTTGAATTAAAATCTATTCAACCAAAATTTTAAAATCTATAATTCTTTATAAATTGGCTCAAATTTTTCTTATTCTAACTCAAACTAATATTTACTCTAATCAAATCAAAGTAGTAGATTGCTGATAAATAATAGCTAAGAGAGACACACAAATAATAAAACTAAATATGAATTATTTTTAAGCTGAAAAAAGTTTAAAGATAAAAAATAGATTTTCATAGAAATTCTTTTTATTATTTAACAAAATATTCCTCATTTAACTATTATAAAAATCATATTTTATATTTTAATATGAATTTGATTATTTAATATTGTAAAACATAATTAATTTTAAAGCAATTAGAATAATTAACATCAAATTTTTAATAACTCTAAGCAATCTTCCACTCATAGAAACACATAGGATAAAGATATTAATTTATTTTAAATTATACAAATAAATATCTCTTTTTTCTATAATACAAAAGACTAAGCAAATAATTTATGTGGAAATTATGGATTTAATTATTATTTTATTTAAAATTGTTTGTTTGTTAACTTTTTTATAATAAAAAATAAATTCTAAAAAAGTTTAAAAAAAGAATTATTTTATCGAAACTTAATTATTTTATCTTTGAATAATTAAATTCTGAATAGTTTATTATTTTAAGACAAATTGAAACATATAAAAAAAACAATCTCTTTTAACAATTAACAAAATGCTATTTTGATTTCAAAAAATTTTTATATAAAATAAGAATTAAATATTTTTAACACCTAATTTTATTTGTTGTTTTTATTTAAATATTTAAATTAATTTAATAAAAAAGTAAGAAATTTTTCAATAAAATATTTATTGCTGTTTTAACATAAAATGTTTTCTATTTGTATCAATTTACTTGCACAAATTTAAATACTTTGTAAATCAACATTAATAATGAAATTTTTAATCTTTTGATTTTTTGATTGATTTTTTTAATGAATATTGAAAAATATTTCAGAAATTTATTAACTTTATCATAAATATTTCCTTAAAATTAAAATATAGAGACTCAAAACCTAAATTTAAAAACTTGTATTAGAGACTCTATCTTATAGTTTAGAGTCTTCACAGCAACATCAAAGAAATTTTAAGCCTCTATCTCGAAGACACAACCTTTTAGATAATAGTCTAAGTTTTTGGGTTATTATGAAAGTCTATCAGATCTAGAATTTATTGCACTTAATTTAAGCAACTTTCTTATATGCAAGGGTAAAGGCTTTTTTGTATCAACATAAAATTCTCTCTCATCATATTTAGTCTAATATTCATTTTTACATTTTGATTAGAAATCCTCATCTTCATCATCTTCTTCTTCATCCTCCTCTTCTTCATTTTCAATGTTAAATTTTTTAAATTTGGGCTTGGTTTATTTTAAATCGTTTTTTTAATGAATTTCATATTCAGCCTGTGCCATCTCTATTTACATTTGACTATTTTATCTTTTTTCCTATTTTTACTTTTAGATTTCCTGAAATTTTTAAACTTCTTAGAATTTGTAAAGATTCCCAAATTTCGTTAAGGTTTCTTACGAAATTTATGTATTTTACTTAAGCTTGTCTATAATTTGAGCTTTCATTGATAGAAACTAGTTTTCTTATATTTCTATATTTTTACTATCATTATTCTAGGCTAAGTAATGTTACAGCTATTTCATGGCATTAGCTCTTTCTATCATTTATAAGTAAGGAGACCAGTCAGGAACTTAAAAGTGAAGGCGCTGATTATTTGTTTAGTGTTTAGTTTGAAATTAGCTAAATCCAGTCTTATCATTAAATAGAGGAACTTAATTTATACTTAAACTTTATTAAGAGCTTCCTTAACTTACTGCCTTACTCAACGAATCTTTATTTTAGGCATGCTTTAGTTCTAAATTTTAGTTATTTTTTTCTTTTGAAGAATGCATAATTTGATTAAAAAAGCTGTTCTAATCATCTCTAATATAGGGTTGAATAATTAGATCTATCCTTTTTACTTTAGTGTCATTGATAAAATTGTTTTATCCTCCATCATTATTTTATTATTTTGCCCTTTCTAATTCTAAGTGCTTTTGATAATTCTAAACTAATTTAATTTCTTTTTAAACTTGCCCAAGATCTGAGTTAACAGAAGGAATTACAATAAAAAACTTAGCAACTTCTTCCAATCTAAATATTTCTAGATTTCTCAAATGAGCAACAATAAATTTAAGCAAATTTCTATCTAAATATTTTTCCAGCCATCCTTTACTGCAACCAAAACTATTTTATTTTATCTAAGATAAAGAGTATTTTATTTACTGCTCTCTACTTGGGATCTTTAATTCCTTATACAATTTTAACAATATCCACAGCCTTAGTTTTTACTCGAGCATACCATCAATTATCTTTCTACCTCCTCCAGTTAGACGAGAAGGAGTTAAATTGCATATCCATCTTTTAGCACATTTGATTGGCACCCTAGCCTACTGGCAAGCACTTTCAGGAGAATGTCCTTTAGCACAATAAAGTAAGAATAATTCTTTGTGTTCTTCTTCTGACAAAATATATTCATTTTTTTTATTAGATATTTTACTTTTAGCTCCATTTTCAAATTGATTTTCTTGAAATTCATCACTAGAAAAGCTTGAATCACTTTTTTTAATAAAATGAAATATTCATAATTTTTCTATTTTCAAAATAAAAAGAATTTTTCTCTCCAAATAAATAAAAATTATTTTCTTTTGAAAAAATTATGTTTTTCAAGTTAAAAATTTTCAAAACATTTTTTGACAAAAAAATTTATTAACAGGATTTATTTAAAAAATAATCTTTACTCATTTGACCTTTCTTATTAAGATTTATTTTTGATTGAATCACCAGATTTAAGATTATCTTCTATTTATTTCTTTTTTTGGGATATTAGTAGTTTAGTTTCTTCAATATATATGTCTATTTCTGGATCTTCTTCAAAGAGTTCACAAACCTAGTTTTATCTATATCTAGAGTTAACTTCACTTTGATTGTATTCTGGTAAAGCTAGGTGTTTTTAGATTTTAAAATCTTAAAAAGGTCTAGAAAATTTTGAGGTAACAAGTGAATCTAAAACTTTGTTGATATCAGGCTTTGGATTTATTTCATCTAATTATTTTTACAGTTTTCCCCACTAATTATTTTCCTCATCTATCACTCCTTGTTTATGTAAAGCATAAAGATTAATATCAGTGTTGGCTATACCAGAAAACTCAGGATCATCAAATATACTTTTATTTTTGTTTTTCACTTTTAAAGCTTATTTGTAAGGATTCTTCATTTTATTCAAGTCAATTTTAAAAGTTAGCTTTTTATTTTTCTATCTCTTTTGCTTGTATTTATTTTCAAGAGCGCTAACAGATCTTAGTTTTTAATTTTCTAAATTCATATTATCAGGTTTAGTAGGATATTTATTTTAAATTTGTTGTTTTTTTTTGTGTGACTTTTCATCTAATTCAAAGCTACTATCATGATTTTCAAAATCCTAATAATCACTTATAAAATATGAATTCTTTAAAGATTTGCTTTCTCTGCTATGATTTTATTAATTTTATTATTTCATAATAAAGTTTATTCTTAGTTTTAAATCTACCTTGTGAAAATGTTAGATTACTTTTTAAGTTCAAAAAGTATTTTAGTTTTTAATTATTGCCAATTTATTTTTTTCTAGGTTTTTTTGAGCAAATCAATAAGTTTTAGTTATTAAAATACTTTTTTGATGAAATTGAATCTATTTTTTGAAAGAGATAGAGAAGGATATGGAGTATTTTTTAAAATGTATTATTTTATTTAAGCTATTTATAATCAATTTAAAAGCAAATTTTCTTTTTTTATCCAATCTATTTTTTTTGATAAATAATTATTATAAAGAATAATTTAGAAATTTAGGCATAAATAAATTCCTTAAAATCATTCTAATAATTTTCCCAACAGATACATTTTTTTATAGAAAAATTAGAATGACTATTTTTCATATTTATAAAAGAATAATAAAGTCATTAAATACTAGCATTAACAAATATCATTTTTTTTGTTGTTGAAAAAACACAATAAATTATTAAGTGTTAGCATTTATCATTTTATTGAAAAAAAAACATATACAGTGAAGAAATAGCCTTTATCATTTTGTTGAAAAAATGTTATTTATAATAAGATTTTTGTATTTATCATTCTTAAAAAGAAAATTATAAAATAAAAGAATAAATATGGAAAAAATAAAAATTTATTTCTTAGAAAAATAATTTTAAATAATAAAAATATTTTGAGAATTTAAGTTAACAATTCATAAAACACAAGAAATATTTTTATCACTACAAGATGATAAAATAACACGAATCAAATACAAATATTTAAAGAGTGAAGAGATTTCTTGATAGATTCAATAAGGTTAGAACATTAGTTTGGGAATTAATTTATAATTATGTTATGAATGTTTATTAAAGTTGGTATGTTTTATTATTTAAATAATAGATATTCAAGGATCATTTATTGAAAATTTTCTATAACATCTTTGTCTGATAATTGTCGAAATATTGACATTCCTAGGAAACAATCGATTAGTCTTTCAAGAAAACTTTTATTATGAGAGTAATTTGAACTGGTTATTTAGCTTTCTGAGTCCAGCATATTGCAGGAAATTTTATTATTGCTATGTTTTTTAGAGATTATTTTGTAGTAAAATTATGATAATAAATTGTAAAATTCAGAAGAGATGCCAAGGTTGATGAACTGCTATTATATATTTATGAGAACTTAAAAAAATGCCTTTGTTGATGGATTTTGATTCAGGATAGTAAATAAATCGCGATATTAGCAATTATTAATATAAGAAAGATTAAATATGTTAAAGATAAAGTAGTGGTTCTAAAGGATGTCTATGTTAAATATCTTTTCTAACATTTATTAATCTTATTAAAAGTCAACTAGCTGTATTATCTATTATACAGATTAATATTCTTTTTCTTCCTTTTGAAATTAAAAATAAGAAACATCAAATAGAATATTAATTTCTAATGGTGAACGTAAAAATGATGTGTCTAGATAGAATTGGTTAGCTACTTCAAGAGTTCTCTCCTCTTTTTTTTATAAAATAAATTTCTAACTCAAATCAGAAAAATTTTCTATCTATATTTCAAATTATATATTTTTATTAGTATTTATTTATTCAATAAAAGAAGCATTTTCTATATGTTTTTCTTCTATTTTAGAATCTGGTTGTTCGATTTCAATTTGATTATCTTTGAAAGCAACTTCTTATTTCTTTTCTGGCTCTTTATTTGAAGAGCTTGTTTTTGATTTGCTTATAAGCTTTGAATAAACTCTGCTAGAACTTTTTGAAGATATGTTCTTATCATCAAAAATATTCAAATTACTTAAATCCTCAATTAGATTTGCTTATTTTTGATATGAATTTTGATTATTATTATTATTTTAGCTGTTAATTATATAATCCTATTACTAATATGGATTCAAAAAAGATTAAAATTCATCAAAGTCCTAAATAAAATCTAGATTGCCGTTTTATGATAAACTTCTCCAATTCCTCAAATTCTCATTGAAAAACTCTGAAGTTTTACATTTCTAACTTTTATTTTTCATTTTATAATTTATTTATTCAAAATTCACTTCTTAATCCACGCTGCTTTTGCATTTAAATTATTGATTTTTATAGATATTTTCTTTGCTAAATTTGTTTGTATTATTGCATTTTGAATAGATTTTAATAGAATTTTAATTATTTCCAAGTTAATTTAAATTATCTGGCTATTTTTTTTAAACCTTTATTTGATCCTACTAAATATTCTATTATCTTTATTCTAATATCTTCATGCTATGCAAGTCTAATTATTTTAATTTGTGGCTAAAGAATTAAGAATCAAATGATGGCTTACTTTATAATATTTTTTGAATTTTTTCTGAAATTTGTGAATCTTTTAGGTATTAAATTTAAATTAAAGCGAATAGATAGAAGTCTAATTCAATTTCTTTTAGAAAAATCTTGTGCTTATTGCAAATAGGGCATAACCAAGTAGGGTTAATTTAGTTTAGATAGCAATAGTCTCTCAAATCGAAAGGATGAGAATGGTGATACGTAAACGCAGGATACTAAATCACAGCATTATCATCCATTTTAACAACCATTTCATTTTGATACATAAATGGAAACATCTGATGAAAATTTTTAATTCTAAGATATATTTCGTTAAATTCTTTTTTTTCATAAACATTTTTGTTTAGTTATGAATTTTGATTAAGGTTAGATGTTTCTTAAGATTTTTAAGATAAAGTTTTTTCATGTTAGGTAGAGCTTTAGTATATCTAGCTAGAGAGATTACTGCTTTAGTTAGCTTGCTTAGTTTATAATTTAATTGCTTGTATCTAATCTTTTTGTTTATATTTTTACTCTTACTCTTCGAAGACTTTAAAGAGACTCTCATGATTAAGGCAGTTAAAAAATTTTTTTTTGAATAATTTAGCAACATAAGCACTAGCATTTATTTTCCTACAGTGAAGTATGACCAATATTATATTTGGTGAAGCAGTTTTTAATTGTGATTTCTATTAATCATTCATTAAAATTATGTCGCTGATCAAACTTTTTTGGAAAGAAAAGTTTAAACACTCAAAATTTAGAGTATTTTGCATTTATGTCAAATCATCAGAATCAATAACAAAAAAATTATTACCCTCTAAACTAGGGTCCTTCCCATTATTTTTAGCATTAAAAATGAAATTACGAAATCCATTTTATTTTTTAAATACATTAATGAGATTCTATTTAGATAAAAATACTCCTAAAATGCAGCTATCTTCAAAGCAGTCTTCCTGTAGTGTTAGATTAAATTCATATTTAGTGTTAAGTTCCAAATTACTCATTTCTAATAGCAAATCTAACTGATAATAAAAAGGAAAATGCAAGCTAAGATAACAATTTTCACAGCAAAAAGTATCTAAATTTCTATTAAAATCCGTTTCATCTAACAAATCAATTCCTTTTTTTTAAATTTAAATCATTTAAAATGTAAAAAAAATAGTTTTAGATTTAAGCTTTTTATTTTTTAAAATGTTTAATTTTTTTTGTTTTAAGTTAGCACAATAAAATATCTTTTTTTGTAAGTTTAAGTAAAATTGTTGTTGAAAAGCTTTTATAAAATAAGTACCATATTTTGCAGGATTAAAATATTTGTAGCAATTAAAGCATTGTAAATGTTCATCTATCAAAATTTCATTATTATCGAACTTATCTCCTTCTTCTTAGCTCTTTTAACATTAGTTGAATATGATTTCTTTATTGCCGTTTCCTAACAGTGAATTCATTTTGATTTATATTTGTTTTCTTCTTTATTTAAAACTTAAAGAATTAATTGAATTATATAAAAAAGCTATTTGAAATATATGGATTTTAATTAATTCATTAACAAAGTATCTAATTAATTTCATAGTAAATTTTAGTAAAAAATTAATTATTTTTACTATTTTTTTAGTGTTTGAAATTTAATAAACACCCTAGCTATTTTTAGTAAAAAATTCAAAGAATTATAAAAACAGCTTTTGTTGCAAATTTTAAGAGAACTTTTTATGAAAAACAACATTACAAACAAAATGCAAACCAAATATTCATATTTTATGATTATATTTCTCAATTAGGAGCCTTAAATTAACCTGGAAGTAAACCTACATTGTTTTTTGTCTCTACTACAGTTCTGAAACCAACATCCTTGTTAAAATAATTTTCTGTCTTGATACCATCTTGTTTGAGTAGGTAAGGATCTTTATTTTTAAGAATAAATTTAAAAAGATTTATAATTTAAAAAAGTTATTTACTTATAAGTTCTATTCCCTAATTTGAAGTAAATTGCAAGCTAGATGCAAGACCATCTTGCATGTCTTCACCAGCTATTTTAAGTGGAACCTATCTTTATTCTTATTTAGCTTGCTATTTTTGTTGCTTTTGAGCTATATTTAAAATTTAACATTTAGAAAAATAAATAAATGTTATTTAAAATTACTTAATTTAATCTTCCTCTTGCTAACATTTACTTTAATAGTACCAGCTTAAACTCCTAATAAACCAAAACCTTTTCCTGTGTCTCTAAATTCTTCTTCAGCCTTTTATTAAAATCAATTTATTTTAAGAATATTTAAGAATAACGAATTATTTTAAATTACTTAATCACCGAACATCATTCTTTGGGATAGAGCTCTCAAATTGGTTAATCCTAAACGCTCTTTAATCTTCCTATATTTCTCACCACCTCTTTTTCTGCTAGGTTTGTCATCAGGCTTAGCTAAAGCTTTATTCATTTTAGCTGGAGGAGGTTCTTAGACTTTTGAAAATCTTTGAATCATTAAATCATACAATCTTTATCCAGCAGATCCGCTAGGACAAGTCTTTAAGAAATCAATACGAACAGCTTTTGCAACATTAGTAGAAAGCATTCTAACTAACTTTGTTTAAAATTAAGGGGGAGCTTTTTAGACCATTTCTAATTAAGCGAAATAACCTCTGTTATTACCTTAACCTTCTTTAGACATACCCAACAATGATTTTTTCTAGGATCCCATAACTTAAATATTGCAAGCAGGCATTCTTTAGAGAGCTTCAACTCCACCAGCTGCTGTAACCAAACGAGAAGCGCAAGTACTTCCAACGAGGGCACTTAAATTTGGTGCAATAAATTTCATACGACTCTCGATGTAAGCTTAAATCTAATTAAAATATTTTTTTAAGATATTCAATAATATTTTTAATAATTACTTATAACGACATCTCGTGGAGTTCTAAAATATTATCACAAGCAGCTATGACTTATTTGTATTCGTTTGCATTTAAATATTTTCCTTCTTCTTATGAAGCTGCAACTGAAATAGAAGTAATTTACTGCATAGTTAATGTAGGAATGCTAGAAAAATCTAACTTCATAATATCTGACTCATTTTTAATTAACTTGACACACTTTGCATAGTCAATAGGATTGATAACTATATCTTACAATTCAGCTAATCTTTTCAAGAAGATATCCTTTGCAAATTTATGCACAGCCTAGATTCTAAAATTAAAGAAAAACATAAAATTTAAATATCAAACAAAAATTTTTTTATTTACTCTCTTTCAATAATAGCTGCATATTCATTTGATCTTATTATAACATGGTATTCGTCATCTTATGCTGTCAAGTTAGATACATTTTATTTTCCTTTGTACTCTTGGATTTTCTACAAAAGAATATCAATAAAGTTTAACACCTTAAATTTAATTTTACTTGATAGAGCTTTTTGAACTCAGCATCATTTAGTAAATTTGAAATAGGCTTAGATTGAACTTTTTAGAAAGCTGTCTTAAATTCTTAAATTGCATTTTCCTTTTCATTTTCTCTATTCTGTGTCTTAACTTTTTTAACAATTTATTCTTCAAGATTATCGCCATCTAAATCCTCATCATCAAATCCTTCAAGATTCTACAAATCTTCATCATTCATTTCATCTTCATCGTTGTTATCATCATCGCCATAGCCATCATCAACAACGATTTCTTCATCTTTGATATTCAAAATAAAATTAGAAATTTTGTAGAAATAAAACCTGAAATTAAATAAATTTACCATCATCTAAATCATCTAAATCTTTCAAGAAGTCTTGATTCTAATTAATTAATTATTTAAAAATGTTAGAATTTATTTCATGTATTTTCAGTCTCTATGGTTATAAATAGAATTTAATCATCATTAAGTATTTGCTTTGTTTGACATTATTTTGAATTAAAATAATCACAAAATTACAAAATATTTTTATGATTTTAGATTATTCATTTTTTGCATGAATTTTGATAATTTTTTAATTTTTTTGTTGATATTTGCTGCTATTTAAGCATTAAAATTAATTGAAGTACATTTTATTTGTTGCAAATTTGTTTGATATTGTTGATTCATTTAAGAATTCATATTTCTAATCTATAAATAAATTAGCCTTCAATAAAGCTATAACTATCTCATCCTATCTTATAATAATGACGCTTTAACTTCAAAATGATTATTAAAATTCCTATATTTTAACCATAAAAGACTGTGAAATTTTTCAAAAATAAGATGCTATTTTTACCATTTCTATTTATTGTGAATTTTTAATGTATTTCTTTTTTTGATGACTGTATTATAGCTAATTCTAACTTTTTAATTAAAATTCAATTAATGTGATTTTTATCAAACAAACTAGCTAAATAGCTTCAAATTAATAAAAAGTGCAAAGAAATGCACAATCAAAAATCAATAATGCAGCCAAAGAATCAAATTATCTAGACGTTCTATTTAAAATGAAAATCTTTCTAAATATAAATTAATCAAATGATAAAATTAATTCTAGTTTAAATCATAAATTTTCTAAATAAATTGTAATTAAGAAAATTTCAAATATTTTATTTTATAAATTATTTAAATTCATTTATTTCTAAAAATAAGTTTTTTACCAAGTATTTATATTTTAATAAATCGTTAATGCTTACTTAATAATGACAAATTTAAAAAGCTCTAAAAATAAGAAGAAAATAAAAGAATAAAAATTATTTTATATTAAATTAGATATTTATAGTTAATCAAATATCTACTTAACTAACATAGATTATTAGAAATTTTTGATATATTTAATAATTGTTCATTATTAAATTTTTTAAAATGAACTTTTTATTTTAAGAATTAGCTCTAAAAATCAAATGTGCTTTATCAGATAACTTCATCATAATGCATTTATTTTACACACAATATATATTATGGGAATTAAAAAATTGAAAGAAACATTTTAAATAAAATAACATTTCATATCTATTGGACATGAACAATAAAATAAAAGCCTTATATCCAGGTTCTTGTTTTCATCAAGAATGCATTTTACTTGAAAAATAATTAAATCTATATTAACTTTTTTATTTATTTCTGTCAAATTAAACTCAAAAATACTATTTCTTATTTAACTTTACAGTTCGTGAGGGTAACAGATAGTTAGTTAAAGCAATCAAAATATGATATTTTAAAAATTAATTAGAGAAACTAAAGAGTTTTATTGATTTAAACTCTTATTTTTATAAAAGAGATCATATTTATTAAATAAAAAGTAACTCTTAAAAAAAAAAGTAATAATAAAAACTAATTAAAACCAGTTTGATAATTTCTAATTTTATAATTTATTTCAAACAATTTAAAATCAGAAAAATTCTGTTTCATTTAACCTGAAAGTTGTAATAGGACACAAACAGTTAGTTATAGCTATAAATATAGAATATTTCAAAAATAGATGAACAAAATTAAAGAAGTTTATTGATTAATGCTATTAATACATTAATTGAAATTAAAATAGAATGTTTACTTTTTTTATTTACAATTATTTTGTCAATCTATATCAAAAATTCTAGGACAAACAAATAAAATTTTAATTATGTTTAAAAAAATAATGAATTTTATCAAAAAAATTTATTTATTTACATAAAATTCTGAAAATTGTTATCATTATTATTAAATTATTGATAGAATTTAATTTATCATAAAGTGCAAATTTATAAATAGAATTTTAAAAAAATCCTCCTGAAAAGATGGACTCATAAAACTTACCTAAGCATGAAATGTTAGTTGAAGAAACTGAAACTGACGTAGGAAGCAGGTCTTCCCATTCTACTAATATAGAGTTAAATCATATAACATAAGATAATAAAGACGAATAATAAAATAAATAGGGAGATTAGGGTTTAGAAAAAAATAATTAAGAAAGTAATTAGCTTGTTTTGACAATAAAAAAACTAAATGGTGAACCAATTTGCATTCCTTATACAGAAGATCTTAAATAAATTAATATTAATGGACTTAAATAGCGAGCTTTCCCTTAGCAAGTTGCTGAAGGCTATTCTATAAGATTTATTTATAGAGGAAGACTAGTTAGAGATGATGAAATTTTAGGTAGTTTAGAGTTTGTAGGAAATCCTGTTATGCATGCCTAGATAAATCCACCTGCTAATTAGTAAGGGTAGTAACAAAATGCTTAACCATAAGGAGCAGATATTGAAAATCAGTAATTTTAAGGAGTTATTCCTCCTAACTAATATAATAACTTTTAAGCATTAGCAGCTCAAATGATATAATAGCACTAACAACAAGCATAAAACAATCAATAACAATAATAGTAGTAATAAGCGGCGATGAATTCAAACACTTTTGAAATGGAAGGAACGACTTGCGATTTCTGGTTTGGATTCTTTCTTGTATTTTTCTTAGATTTTGTAGGTCTGTTTGCTGTGTTTTGCTGTTACTACCCTAAAAAAACAAAAAAAGGAGCTATGTTTGGTTTCGTAGCTAGAACTATATTAAAAGTTATTTTCTTCAAAGAAGAAGATTATTAAGAATAATGAAATTATTTTATAAAAACAACGAACATATAAAAGAATAATCATTCAATAATTCCTGCAATATCATATTTCTGATTAGTTCTATAATAAAACTATTATGTAAAAATATATTAATTAATTATAAATTATTTCTAAATTTAGATATTCAATGTATTACTTTGATAAAAAATATTAAAAGTTAAATTGACTTATTTGCAAAAAAATATAATCAATCATATTTAAATAGAATATTTTTTTAGTAAATTTTCATATTTCAAAAGTAGCTTGTATCTTATTAAACTAATTATAAAGCTTAAAAAACAGTTAATATTAATAATAAGATTATGACTTTTAAAAAAGCAGTTAGTTCACTATATTTTATTAAATTTTAGAAATTTATTTACTGATGTTTATTATGTACCAACTATTTTTTTTAATCTATATTTAATTTATTTTTGAGTTCGTTCTTTGTATTTATAAATTAGGAGATCAAATTATATTTGACATAAATATATCATAATTATTCATTTTTTTAGCATTTAAATATTTCTTTTTATATTCTCCAAAATATGTTTAAAAAGATAACTTTATTTAGATTTAATGAACATAAAATATTCAAACTATCTAAATAAATAAAGAAAGAAATTAAAAATAGAAATGAAATTTTGTATTAGAATATTGGTTTTGCAATTAATCTGAATCAAATAAGACTCAATTAAGATAGAATAATTTAATAAATTTTAAATAATTTTACGTATTATCATGAATGTATGTAAATTTATTTAAATTTAAGATGATCTTTTTTTCATCACTTTCTTTGGTTTGCATAATGTGCTTGGTTGTAAATAAATACAATTTTACAAATTTTTAGATTATTTTGAAAGATTTAAAGGATTTTTTGAAGTTAAAATCTATCATTAATGTTCTTGATTTAGTATACTAAAAAAGTAGGCAATATAAAAAGATTAAAAAGAGTACTTTACTAGAAGTATTAGAAATCATTAAATAAAAATGTGCTTCGAATTAAGTAATATGAGAATTGTACTTTTTATTCAACTTTTTAATAACAATAGAAACAAAGAATAGAGATTATAATTATTAATTTTAATTTACTTCAGTGAAAACAATTCTCTTTTTATTGAGTTGAAATGTCTATTTAGTATATTTTGTAAGTTTTTATTTCACTGTTAAAATTAGGTCGAATTGTGACGTAAACTTTTTTAATTTCTCAAATAAGATTCAAAATTTATAATCTGATACGATTCATTAATTAACAATTGTTAATAGATTTGAGGTGATACCACATAATAACTAGATTGCATACTTTCTTATGTCATTTAATCACGCCTATTCAATTTGTTAATCTAAAATTTTTCCTACGTGTTTAGTAATTAAAATGCAGTATACTCTTTCTTTTAGTGATAAGACTTGTTTATTTTAGCTGACAAAATGGACAAATTTTTTTAATAGAATTATTAGAAAAGCAAGTAATTGTGCTAGAAAAAATATCTTAGAATGTTTTAGAAAGATTGAAAGCATTCAAAAACAAATAATTTATAACCAAATTTTATAATAATAAGAAAAAATATTTCACTTAAAAGATTAATTTTTTTCTATTGTAAGGAAAAAGTACTAAAAGTTGCTACTAAAATTGCGCGAAAAATAAAAAGAGAAAATATATTTATTTTTTGCTTAGCATTTGGCAAATAAGAGCTTGTTTTAAAAAAAGGAGAAATTAAGTAGAATTTAAACAAAATATTTGAAAGTTATAATAGAAATAACATAAATATAATTTCGCAAGATATATAAGATAAGATAGAACTTCAAAAGATACTTTAACTAAAAATCTTTTTGAAAAGACTGAGTAATTGATTGAATAAAATTTCTATCTCGCTATCTCTAAATAAAAGATAATTTTTATAGAATAATTATTAATTAATCAAATTTCCCCAAACGAATCATGCTGGCTTTAAGAAGATTGAACAATTTTCAAAAATTATATAAATTTAATAAAAATATAAATATTTTACCTTTTTAAAAAACCAATTACTATAACAATCTAAATTTCAAACTTACTTATTAAATGGGTCTTGACATTAACGACTTCAGAAAGGAAAAGGGTAATTAGCTTTATTTTCTTCTTAATGTGCTATTCTTAATTTAGAGCAGCCTCTCTCTAACAAAAATATTTTCTTAATTGAAGCGAAAAAATAATTAAATGCATCAATCAATCAGCTTAATCAATTCTTTAGATTAATACGTTTTTTTCTAATATGATAGGTGGCGATCCCGAAAAGATTAAGGAATCTTAAAGAAGAAGATACGCAAAAGTTGAATTAGTTGATGAAGTCGTCGCATTAGACGAAGAATGGAGAAAGTGTAAGCATTCTTTAATATTTATTATTTACTAACTTTCCCAAGGACTGATTACATGGCTAACTACTCTCACAAATATACCAAATAAAGCAAATATGAAGTTTTAAATATAAAATGAAAGGAAAAAATGAACAGCCATTAAAAAATCAATTTAGATGAAGACTTATATAATATTTAGATTTTAGTTAGTGTTAAAATTATTCAAAAATTTATCTAAATAAAAACAGCCTAATACAACTACGAACAAGCCAGAAAGGAATTGAGAATCGTTCAAACTGCCATTGGTGAGAGAAAGAAGAAAGATAAGACTGATGCTTGTGAAGATCTCCTTGCTGAAAAAGCCAAATTCGAAGAAAAGATCAAGGCTTTGGAAGTTGAAAGCAGTGAAAAGAAAGAAAAGTTAGAAGTTACTTTGAAGAAGATTGGTAACATCGTTCATGATTCTGTCGTTGTCCACAACAACGAAGACTTCAATGGAGTTGTTAGAACTTGGGGTGATGATATCAAGAGAGTTATCAAGATTGACGAAACTCCTGGTGCTGCTCACCATCATCAAATTCTCTACATGCTTGATGGTTTCGACTAAAAGAGAGGTAAAATGATGTTTATTTATTCACATAGAAAGATAGATTCATAGAACGAAAATCTTTAGTTTTCCTTTTCTTTGTTACCCAAATATTTAATACAATCATATAGTGTCTAAGCATTAACGAATGAATATATATATAAGTATGTATCCATAAAGCATTATAAAGGAGAAGTTTGCAAAAAAGAAAAAAAAGAAAATTATTTAAAAATAGCATTTCCAAAAAGAAAATCTTATAAATCTTTCTTTAGTTTCATACATGATTCAAAAAAAATTTTAGAAAATAAGCGAAAATTCCTTAAATTTAAAAAACGAGCTAAAGAACTATCGACTTTATTAATATTTGAATAATTCTAATTCTTTTTTAAAATATTTATGAAAAGGTTAAAAAATTGCTGGTCACAGAGGTTATTTCTTGAAGAACTACGGTGTTCTTTTAGTTCAAGCTTTGTGCACTTTCGGTTAATAATTCTTAATGAAGAAGGGCTACTGCCCTATGTACACTCCTTTCTTCATGAAGAAGGATGTTATGGGTGAAACTTGCCAATTGTCTGACTTCGATGAACAACTCTACAAGGTAAATAATAAAATTATAAACTTTTTGTTTAAGGCTAATAAAATTCAATAAATTAAAGCTATTATTAAATTTTTTAATGAATTAAATAGGTTGACTCCACCAGTGTCATGCACGCTGAAGAATAAAAGACCTTAAATGAAGATAAGGAAAAATACTTGATTGCCACTTCTGAACAACCCATTTCTGCTTACCATTCAAGTGAATGGATTGATTCTAAGGATCTCCCCTTAAGATATGCTGGTCTTTCCACTTGTTTCAGAAAGGAAGCTGGTGCTGCTGGAAGAGAAACCTGGGGTGTTTACAGAGTCCACTAATTCGAAAAGGTCGAATAATTCGTTCTTTGCAAGCCCGAAGACTCTTGGGATGAACTCGAAAGAATGATTAAAATTTCTGAAGAATTCATGTAAGAACTCGGTTTACCCTACAGAGTTGTTAACATCGTCTCTGGTGCTCTTAACGATGCTGCTGCTAAAAAGTATGATCTTGAAGCTTGGTTCCCCGGTTACGGTCAATACAAGGTAAATTGAATTGCATTAAAAAAATGAGTTTTAAATTATAATTATTATTTCATAGGAATTGGTTTCTTGCTCTAACTGTACTGATTTCTAATCCAGAGGTTTAAATGTCACTACTGGTGAAGTCATTCCTGGTAAGAAGGACGGTGATAAGGGTAACGAAAAGAAGTTCGTTCACATGCTTAACGGTACTTTATGTGCTGCTCAAAGAACCTTAACTTGTATTTTAGAAAATTACCAAGAAAAGGATGGTGTCCGCGTTCCTAAATGCCTCGTAATTATTATTATTTTTTTAATTTATTATATTTTAATTATGTTTTAAATTTTCACAGGTTCCTTTCGTCGGTACTGATTTCCTTCCTTACAAGTTACCTATGCCCAAAAAGACTGAATTCTAATGATTAAACCAAAAATTAAAATTCTACCACTTTTATTATTTGTATCTATCTATCTATCTATCATTCTATGTATTTTTAGTAAAATATTTTTTATCGTTTTTTAAAGATATTTAACTTATTTCATAAAATTCTAATTTCAGACAAATCAAATAAATCAATTAATTAATCAACAAACAAATTCTTTTTTAAATTAATAAAAATAAAGAGATAAATAAATAAACTTGAATTATTTTTCGCTTACTTTACCTCCACTTTAAGCCTATGTATAAGAACTATAAATGTTTGTTAATGCTTAAAATTAAAAACATTTTTGACAGATTACTTGCTTATTTTTTTATTCATTTATTAATAATTTAATTAATCAGAAAACGACTTAACAAACAAAGTCCCTAGTATCAATCAATCAATCGGACAATAAAAAATTTATTAAATTTCATAACATTAAATAAACTTTAAATTAGGAGCTAAAGCTAAGCAAGATAAAATTTTCAAATAGTTACTTCTAGTCAATTTAAAATAAATTATTTTAACTAAAATATTTAATAATATTTCGGTAAAGGCTTATTATTTTTTATACTTTTTATTCTTCTAGTTAAATACTAAAACTATCAACTACAATTTTAGGGATATTTATCATTTTTTGACATTTTTATTTTTTAAAGGATAGGTAGAATGAAAGCAGACGTAGATTAGTGGTTGAATACTTTAAAGGTAGAAAAAGAAATTCTTACTGAGAGAGATTTAAGATTATTGTGCGAAAAGGTTAAGGAAATTCTTATCGAAGAGTCTAACGTTTAGCCAGTAAGTGCTCCTGTTACAGTTTGTGGAGATATACATGGATAATTTTATGATTTACTTGAACTCTTTCAAAAAGGTGGAGAAATACCTAATAGCAATTACATTTTTATTGGTGATTTTGTAGACAGAGGACATAATAGTGTAGAAACAATAGAATATTTGCTTTGCCTGAAACTTAAGTACCCAGGTAATATAACTTTACTGAGAGGAAATCACGAATCTCGCCAAATTACATCTGCATATGGCTTTTTCGATGAAATATCTCGTAAATATGGTAATTCTAACCCATGGAAAATATTTACTGACCTATTTGATCACTTAGCCCTAGCTGCTATTATCGATGGGACTGTACTTTGCATTCACGGTGGCTTATCTCCAGATATTAAGACTTTGGACTAAATAAGAACAATAAATCGTAAAATTGAAATTCCTCATGATGGACCTTTCTGTGATTTGATGTGGAGTGATCCTGATGATTTAGAATCATGGTAATTATCACCAAGAGGTGCTGGTTGGATTTTCGGTTGGAAGCCAACTGAAGAGTTTTGCAGGATAAATGGTCTTTAATTGATCTGCAGAGCTCATTAACTTGCTTAAGAAGGCTATAAATACTGGTTTACAAAGTAGAATCTAGTTACTGTTTGGAGTGCTCCTAATTATTGCTACAGAATGGGTAATGCTGCAAGTATATTATCCTTTGATGAAAATATGCAAAGATAGTTTACTTTCTTTAGTGCTGTCCCCGAAAGTTCTAGGGCTACCAGTTACAAGCAAGTACTTCCCTATTTCTTATGAGGAAAGCATTGAGAGAGCTTATTTTAACAATCAAGTGCTTCATTTTGATATAATTTTTTAAAAATACTTATCTTCTTAATATATAAAATCATTCTTATATAAAATATTAATAATATTACTTAATTTTATTTTGGTTTGAGTGCTGAAGTTACTTTCTACCAATTAAACACTTACTTACTCACAGTCTATAAAATAATATCTTTGCAATATTAAAACATACCTTGTTTTAAAAATGTGAATTGTTAAATAAATAAATAAAATAAATATTCTGCACTTTAAATTTCTTTTAGAATAAAAGGTTAAATGAATATTTATGACTCAAGATTCGTATTTATATAAATTATGAATGCTTTATAACTTAGATCTAACAGGATCCCTCTTATATAAAATGATCTAAAGTCGAAAATAGCTTAAAACACTCTTTTATTAAGAGCAATTTATAATTTAATTATATTTCACACTCTTATTAATGAGGAATTAATAATTTAATATAATAACGAACAATAATTATAACTAAATACTATTCTAAAATATTTATTAAAAACAGTATTTTATAAATGTTAAACAGCAAATAAACATATTCATTTTAACTATATTGTGTAGTATCTTATAATATAAATACACTACCAGTTCATATTTGATAACTATGATATGTAGTATCTTATTTTATAAATATACTTCAGTTCATACATGAAATATCTTATTTTTATATTAATAATAAGTTTAATTCTTTTAATTAAATATAACAAACATATCTATTAAAAGAATTTGTAATTAAATTATCAATAAAATATGATAATTAATATTTATATTATTAAAAAAACCTCCTTCACTTATAAAAATTTATAGAGTAAAGCTGAGTTTGAACCTATTTTACAGGTTAGGGAGGATATTTAGATTCTTGAAGTTAATATTCACCAAAAAGCTTAAAATTGTTTATTGTTAACAAATTTTAAATTATCTAATGAAAATGAATCTCTAAGATTATTATTTTTAAATAGATAAAATAATATGAATTTTTTTTATGTTGATATTTGGTTTTTATAGGTTAAATTATTGAATAAAGTGTTATAAATAGTTATAAATGTTTAAGATTGAGAGATATTAAGGATATATTAGTAAAAAGCCATCTAAAATACGAATATAAACAAATAGCAATCGCATAAAATAGATGTGAGTATCAATTATTGTTTAATTTCGTGTATAATTATTTTATATTCCAAACAACATTGAATGGTCAGTTAAAAGATTTTTACTCTTTTTTTCATTTGTTAATTCTTGAGAAAAATACGAATAATTTTTGTTTTAATATTAAAAACACCTCAGTTACTGAGAGAAGCTAATTCTTCTTCTAATTAGGCCTTTCTTTAAAGTAATTTTTCATTATCAATTCTAATTTGTCTAATTTTATCTTCAATTTCTTCAGCAGCAGTATTCATGTTGAAGAGACTTTCTAATATTTAAATAAAATTCTTAATAATATTTTCCAAATAATTTATTTTTACCTGCAGGGTTAACTAAGTTAAGACCTTAATAACCTAACATGAGAGCTAAGATTGCACCTCCACTAACAAGGAATAACAATTCTAAGGAAGATTTTTCATAGTTAGGTCTAAGGTCCATAGGCTAAAAAACAAAATAATTTAATTAAAATAATAATTATAAATAAATTATATACATCATCCATAGTTAAATAACCATGAGGTTCATTCATCAAACCTTCATGAGAGTCATCGTGGTAATAAGCATCACCAAAGTACATTCTTTCGAATCTATTAAAATAAATAAATCATACATTTTCTAAAGCCAATATTGAAGCAAATCTAATTACGAAAGAGTAGGAACTCCTCTAAGATGGTGATAAGGATCAGTTTCGTCATGATGATGATGGTCATTTACATCAGTAAATCCATAGACAGCAACCAAGTCTTCATTCTTTTATTTAAATTTGTATAATCAATATTAAAAATTATTTAAGATATTTTAGTAATTAAAAAATTATTATGATCAATGAGAGTCTAAGAACGAAAGAAATATCTTAAAATATAAAAAATTATTTTCTATTTTAGAGCAATAATTCTATAACTTATTTAATTGATTAGCATATTTAATTCTTTCATACGTTATTAGCGTTTATGATTAACTTAAAATATAATGCCTGCTTTTATAAACTAATCATTTTTTTATTATCTTAAGTCCATTCTTAATTAATTTTTTGTTTATTATGAAAAATATCTATCAAATTCATATAAATTGTTTCTTAAATACAGACATTTATCTATTTTATAATTCTAAAATTAGCTTTATCTAGCCAGATTATACTTATGAGCTTATCTTAACTTCTACTAAATTAATTATCAGTAGATATATTTGTATCTAAAATAATCATTATTTAAATTATCTTCTGATTGCAACTAAAATTGATTGTGCTATCTCATATTTCTAAGACCTCATTTAATTTTTCGTAAATAATTCAAATGCCTATAAAACTTACAAAGTTCTTGTTACCAATAAGGTTCTTATCTCTAACTAAATGGACTTCCTATTTTTATTTTTTTATTTTAAAAAAATATATTTAAAAATTAAATAAATCATTAATTGATTTTATATAATTGTAAGGATTATGCTATTTTCATATGTTATTTGCCAAATTATCATACGTAACCGTGTCCACCATGTCCGTGGTGATCATCATGGTGGTCATCATGGTGAGCTGCAGCACCTCCGAATCTCTTAAAAGCCTTCTATGTAATAGAATTGAAATTTTAAACTTTCTTTGCTAAATTGAAGATATTTCTGGGATTCATGATAAATTGTATAGACTGCTATCTAATTAATTAAATAAATCTTTCTTTTTATTTATTTATTTTTTATATTTTTTGTATTAAAAATATACTTTTCCCTTTGTTAAGATTTTCTTTGTTTTCTCATTCTATTAAGAAGCATAAAACTCATAAAGGTTTTTAGGTATTAAGCATATCAAAAATCAAACTAGACTAACACAGTTATTATTTGATGAGCATATTCATTGATTAATTTATTATTCAATCAAAGAAAAATTATTAATTCTAATTAAAATTTATAACAATATCAAAATGAATGAATGCTTTCAGCAAAAAGAAATCTATGCAAATTCATTTGTAAATTAAGATATTTTAAATTTAAAACATTTTTATGAAATTTGAAAATAAAATCGTTCACTTTTTCAACTTTTTTAAGATTTAATTAAGTTTCAATCATTTACAAGTTTGCTTCCCTATAAAAGTAATTATTAACGAATTCATGATAATTGATTAGAAAACAAAAAGTAACATCTAAAAGAAATATGATCTAATTTTTTAAATATAAGTACAATAAAATTATTTAAAATAAGTATTAATAATCAATAATAAAACTTTTTTTTTTGAATATTTTGTTAATCAGTTAAATTTTAATCATTTTAATATTTTTATGTTAATTAAGGATTAAATATTGCTTATTTATATAGTTTTTTAATTCCTTTAGTAAATCAAAATTTTAATTTATTACCATAATAATTGTTTTTCAATTTAAATTACTTCAAACACTAAAAGCTGTTTTTGTGCAATTATAAATTAGTAGATATATATAAAAGAGCTATTAGCATTTTATTGAAAGAGCATTTGAAAAGGATTTTTAGAAAAGTAGAAATACTGTTATATATAGAAGCCTTCTGTGATTAGTTGCTTTAAAGAGAAATTTTAATAGTCGAAATTAGTTATTATTTATGAATACAGACATTTTATTAACGGATCAATAAATCACTAATCAAGATGAATTAATAACAGAATAGAGGGAATTGGAAATGGTTAATGGCTTGATGCAGCCTTAAGTAAATATAATTAAATTAAACATAAGTGTTAGCAAAATTGATTTTTTTTAAATTGCTTAAATGATACCAAATACTTTATTCTCTTAATATACATTTATAAACATTTATTGACTTCTCAATTTAAAATTAGGTTGAAAGCGAATAACAAAATAAAGATGAAAATCATTTGTATTAAAATAAAACATAGAATTAATTACCAAAAGCTAACTAATTAGCAGAGAGCATTGAAATTAAATCTAATTCATAAATAGGTTTTATGGATAAACTCAAAAACCTTTTATAAAAAAAACCAACTACATTTATAGATGAAAATATTAATGAAGATGAGTAAAATAGGAGATATTAAATCGCTATGAGAGGTTGGAAAAAAGTTAAGTCCGTTCTGACAATTATTTAATATAAAAGGTTAGATTTGTTAAAATTTTAAGAATTGAAGAAATATATTTTTTTAAGTTTGCATTTCTGATTAATTACTCTTTTTAAAATAGAAAAGTAGGTATTTTGGATAGCTACTAACCTAAAGAATCTAAGTGGGCTTACTCTAATTTTTTACTATTACCTTTTTCGAATTTCAGATTTTACTTTTTGTTGATTGAATCATTTTTCATTATATACAACATATTTCTTGTCCCCTTTAGGTAAAATTTAAAAAGGCTTTAAAATGATTATTAAAAAAGTTCTTTTTATTGAAAATTAATAGATATGCATTTAATTTAATCCGCTAAGAGAATTTGATGGTCATAGATATAGTCATGGATTCTTTTTTTGTTTGCACAATATTTATTAAATTCTTTTGTGCATATGTTGACAAAACAAGAGTAGTGAAGGATTTTAACTCAATTGCATTTAGATATTGTTTGTAAATTTAACTTATTAATACAATAAATATTTAATACATTTTTATTGTTTATTATAAGCGGTTTTTTATGGATGGATTCAGACGGATTGTTCTTTTTTGAAGTAACAGCTTTATTTCCTTATTATATTTTTAACACTTGGTATGGCACAAGATTCCTTAGAATGCTTCAGATTGGATGTGTCTTAGATTATTTCTAAATATTTTGTAACAAAGTAAATCATAATTTAAAGTCTACAGTATGACTCTACTCTATTTTAATTAAAAAGGTTTTAGGATTTTTTACTTCAAATATCAACTTGACAAAGAGCTTAACAACAATTCTTTAATTTTTGTTATTGCTTTGTATTATAGCTTAATATCTTTCTTGCTTTTGGTATTATCTTGGTATCAAAAAGAATGTAGAATATGGTTATGATAAAAATGCAAAAGAATTTAGGCTAATGTCAGGTTGGGTGTATGAGTAGCTGTTTGCGAGCGATGATAATCCTGCTGGTGAGATAGGAAATAATTTACAAACAGAGTTTGTTGCATCTTTATATTGGGTATTCACAACACTAACAACACTAGGTTATGGAGATTTTTATGGATAAACAAGCTATGAAAGAATATTTACTATGTTTGTATAAGTAAATAAATTAATTTTTTCTTTTTTTTGGAATAAATAAATCAATGAAAAATAAAATAAAAGTTAACTAATTAATTTATATTATTTTAAAATCTAAGTTCTTGGGTGTATTTATATTTGCTTATATGATGGGTAATATCAATAATCTTATCGAAAAGCTTAATGATGATCATTTAGAATATATTTAAAATGAAAATGAAAATCTTGATCAGTGGATCATCAAGATAGATAGAGCAAATCCTACAAGAAAATTACCATAATCGTTTGTTGATGATCTAAGAAAAAGATTTACAATTTATTGGTAAAGAGATCACACAACTGTAGTGTAGGAGTTTCCTTTTTTTAATTAGCTCCCAGTTGATTTAAGAAGCTAGGTAACTTAAAACTATTTTTTTTTTTTCAAATTAATTTTTTATACTTTAAATAATAAAGCTTGTAGATCACATTTTTAAAGGATTTATTGACAGATTTTCTGTCTTCTTTAAAGGGTTAGAAATATAGTTTGTCCATGCTGTAGTTGTAAATCTCTATCCAAAAAAATATACTTAAGCTGAATATGATGGACTGAAATAAATAGACATTATACCTATTGATACCTGTCCAAATGATCTCTTTTTCATTACAAAAGGAAATGTAAATTAATTACTATTATTAAAAATAAGTTGTTTTAATTTTGAAAAAAGCCTTATTTTAAAAAAATAATAACAAAATTTCATTAAAAATAATAAGGTTACAATAGGCTCTAAGGATGGTGTTCATAAATACATCACATTAGGTCCTGGTTCTTATTTTGGGGATCATTTAATTTTATTCAATCTGAAATCTTCAAATGCTTTTATGTAATAAATATATTGAAAAAATAACTATTTAACGATAAATGTTATAAATTAAAGTGCAATTGATGAAGATGTTGAATGTATGTGTATAGATCGCAAAATACTTTTAGATTTGTGTGATTTTTATCCTTACAGTCATAAAATATTAAAATATAAAGCGTATGCTAGACGTAAGCATTTCAGAGAAATTAAAGAAAAAGTTATGGAACAGGAAGAGATGTAAAGACCTAAATATTCTGCAAATTAAATAGAAAGCAATTTAAATGGAGGTACTCAAATTTTAACTTATTCTCATCAGAACTCTAATAAAAATTCAAAAGTTAACTAGAATAGCTTTAATTAGGCTATGGTCGAAAGACTCATGAACCCAGATGCTGAGTCTAAAGCTTAAAGCCCTGTATTAAGAGCACATTTCGTTAATTCGAACTATGATAAAGAAACAAATAAAGATTAGTAAAGTGGAGATTAAGTAATTTAGAGCAAAAAATTATTCGAAAGTTAAAAAGAATAAAATAATAGCATTTAAAGCCAAAACAGATTTAAAACAGAAAGCGTTTAAATAAATGAAATTTAAGAGATTCCTCATTTTATTGAGTTTGTAGAAGATTCTGAATTAAAAAAAGTTGCATTATAAAAAGAATTAGATTAGGTAAATTAGATCTAAAGTTAGTTCAAATAATACATAAAAGATGCAGTTAGCAATCAAGGTTCTAAAAGTCCAAAAGACAATCATGATGAAAGTATGTAAACAATTTATAATTATGAAGAGGAAAACAGAAAAAACGAAATACTGAAACTAGCTAAAGATTTAAATGTAAATTCCAGAATGAATTATTTTGTTTTAATTTTACATTGATGAAATTAATTTTTTATATTTTAGGATAAAATAGAAATACTAAAAAAATCAATATGCTTATTGGATTCAGATATAAAAAATAAAATTTCTAATATCAAAACAGAGTTAGAATTTGTAACCAGCTATGAAGAAGTCCTTCACGATTTCGATGAGGATGATAAAATAGTCTAAACAAAAAATTGAAATATAATTTATCAGCTTCATTACATACCTATTAATTTTTTTCCAAAATGAATGGATCTATGATTAAGATCTAAAATCAAGCTTAAAATTTATAAAATAAAATTAAAAAATCAAATTTATATTGCCTTTAAATTTTCGGATATATTTGAAATGAAGCATATTACTTCATTAACTTAAACAAATATACTAACCAAATTAATTAATTTACTAATTACTTACTATTTTAACCTAAATATTTGCAATATAAATTTGGAATAATTATTTATTTAAAATTCTTGATGTATTGTATAAATCTATTTTTATATATTTAAGTAGCTATTAAATAATTTATTGATAAATTAATAAATATTTATTTGAAAATTTTCTATTAAACTTAGATTTGTAATCTTTTTTTCTTTAAATTTTAACAAATGAATATCAGAAAAATATTTATAAATTTTAGAATTATCATAAAACAAACCTTAAAAAATTAATTAGCTATTAACGTTTATTTACTAAAATCACTACTATTCTTATTTTTATTTAATTTAATTGGCTAAGATTTATAAAAAAATAAATTTGTGGTTGATTATATAACTAAAAATTTATTTACAAATAAATCAAAAGTAATATAGATAGATAAAGAAATTGTCAAAAATCTATTTATTATTTTCTTTTTTTTGATTAGGATTATATAATAATTTTAACTAATAATATTAAATATCTTTTAACTATTAACAATAAATAAAATTTAGCTATTAACATTTAATTTTGAAAATAAGTTTTTCCTTAAATATTTTTTAATATAAATAAGAGATATGCATAAAAAGCAATAAATATTTGTAAGCTGCTATTTAATAATTATAATATGGATAACATTATTTTACAAATTAGATATTTTTTTTTGAAATATCAAGAACTAATTTTATGTTTTTTTAAATAAAATTTAAATATTGGTAAATAGTTTTTTTATATTTATTTAATTATAGATGATAAATTGTTGTGTGGTTACAATATCAAAAATGGATTAGAGTTGTTATTTATAGTAAATATGATAAATAATTTGAATTTGTAAAAGTAAGCAAATATAATTTAACTATAACGAAAATAATCACGCTTTATTTTAATACAGTAGTTTCTTTCAGTACTAAACCTAATAGAACATTGCTACGCAAAATTTAATAAAAATTTTGTGATATTTTTTATTTGTAAAGAGATTAAATTAGCAAATTTATAAATTGAAACTATATCTCAATGAGTTTAAGCTTCAAAATATAGAATGAATAGAGGAATAGCGATAGCAATAATTTAGTTAGTTACCAGGAATAGATTCAAAATAGCAATGATAAGCTTAATATGTCCTTTTCTCAAAATCTTCAAGATATTGAAACAAATCAGTAGAAAATCAACAGTAATTAAAAATCTCATTTACCATAGTTAAACCCAATTACTTAAAACTTAAACCACTAAAAACTGGAGGATTACACAAATTAGTATATGCATCAGTTCCAGTCTCCAAATTAAAGAAGCCCAGAGGTAATTAGAAATACAAATTCAAGCTAAAATTCTATGAAAAGAAATTTTCTTGACAAATAATGTAGTTCTAATTACATTTCTCAAGAGATGAGCACTCCTACAGAAAAATTATCAAGGCAATCAAATATAATATTTGAAAAATCACCTTAGGAAGTGTCATAATCAAAATAAAGTGATTCTGTTTTAATGAGGTCTTCGACTAAATAAAGTTAATAAGATAGAAGTTTTAGTAAAAATAGCATTTGTTAATAACGCCCTTAAAGTAGCTTAAATAGTAGCGAATTTAATTTGTCCAAAAGTTTGAAGAACAAATACTTCTCTCCTTAGAAATAATCAAGATTAAATGCATCTAGTCTCATTCCTCTTTCAAGCACAGAAATCATAGGAAGCATAAGCTGCTCAACAGTTATGAACAAAAGTACCTGCTTATTAAATAAGAGCACCAATTCTATGAATAGAAGCACTGTTTCGTTAAATAAAAGCACTGTTTCTAATAAAAATCCTTTAATGTCTGATAGTATTTAACAAAAAAGTATGAAATAAAGTTAAAAATTAAATAACTTTGATGATATTCTAAAAAAATCTGCATTAAACAGACTAGGACTAACATTGAAGCCTGTGTGCTCTGCTCACAAACATTAACAATTGAAATATATTTGTATAGACTAAAAATGCCTTGATAAGGAGAGAGTTTTATGTGAAAAATGTATATCAAGTTTTGATCATGAATTTCATGATTTAAAAACTATTGAAGAATTTATTTTGCAACTTGAAAGCTCTTATGAAACTTTTTTAAGGAAATTCTTTCACTTTAAAAGTATAAAAGAAGAATTGGAGCATCCTTCTTTTTTAGGCAATATAAATCAACTAATTAATTAAATAAAAGAACAAATGTGTTAAAATCTTGATTAAATCAAAGATAACATTTAAAACCAGTATTAAATAATATTATAATAAATGGATAAAGAGGAAAAATAGTAAGAATCAGAAGAATAAAGAAGAAAATCTAAAATTTAAGATTATTCAGAAATTAAATATGTTGGAGGATATCTTCAATAAATAAATAACTAGCAATTGTAAAAAGAGAAGTTTTAATAAGGCAAAAATGGACATTTAAAAGTATCAGCTGAAGGAATAGAATAGGAAATTGAAAGATTAGAGAAAATTGATTAATTTATGCAGAGTATTGTATCGAAGAATTTTTTTGATTTGACTAAAAAAGAGATAAATATGTCTCTGGGATTAGTGAGCAGATCTCATTACGTTCAAATTGATTAGTTGCATAATACATTGAGTAATAAATATAATAAGTTAGAAAACACTTTTAATGAAGCAGTTTATTAATACACATAAAAACTGTAGCTTGCTCTGAAAGAAGTATTTGATAAACACTCTGACTTTAAAATACCTCTTCCAGATTAATACTCACCTACATAAATAAAAAATGATTTAGTAGATGAATACTAAAAATTAGAATTAGAGATCAATTATAAGAAAAAATAACTTAAAATTGTAAAGCAAAATATTATTCAATAAGATTAAGCTCGTATTCAAAACAAATTGCTTAAAAGGATAGAACCTACTTTTCCTTATAATACATATAATAGTAATTGCTATCATTTAGTTGATGCAGGAATAATATGCAATACAACTCCTATTTTTGAATGCTGCTAGTAGGCTTATTAATGTGTATAGTGTCATTACAAATTTTGTAAACATTAGCCTAAAATTACAAATCCAAGTAAAAGATACTGTATGAAATGCTTATCAGTTTTCAAAGTAGATTTTCCAACAGATATATCTATAAATTGTGATGATTGCATAAATAAATAGTAACAATAAAATTAAATATCCTGACTATATTTAATTAAAATCATTAATTAATAAAATAAATTCTATTCTCATTTTTCTTTACTTAATAAATAATAAACTAAGGATAAACTCATCTAATTTGTATATAATTAAATAAACTTAAATGATTAAAACTTAGATAAAATATGTATTAAATGTGTTCATAGCCATCAAAATAATATAATTTAAATTTTTTTATAAATTATAAGCATCAAAAAATTTTTAAATATCTTTATCTTTATCACTATTTTCAAATTAAATTAAAGAACAAAAATTTAATTATAAAAATTAAGAACCAGATTTATATACCAGATTTATATTTGATAGACTTAACTTTAGAAATTAATTGACTTTATTAAAAACAAAATAAACAAACAAAAGTTTATTTTTTAAAATACAAATTATTTTAAAGAGTCATTTAAATTTATAATTATTTGTTAAGGTAGTTAGAAAATAATAAATAATATTAAAAATTCTATAAAAACTGCAGAAAATATTAATCAATTTATCTTTTTATTTGATATTTTAAATAAATAAAACATGGAAATCAATTAGTTTGTTCTTTGTTTTCATCTAGCTTTGGATTTGTGGAAATGGGAATGATATCATTTATGTTTTAATCTTAGGAATCCAAAAAATCATCATATTAAATGTCATTTAAAAATGGTTATTACTCAAGAATTGCTCTGCTCTTTGGATCTATCATATCTATTAATTTACTGTTTTTTTCAAGGTGTATTTCATTTTCATTTTGCAGCTTTTATATCTGGAATTCATAATTTTCAATTACTTTGGCATAATTTTTGGTTTACTCCTAAATTTTGTTTCTTATTTCCTCATTTTCCTCCTTCAAATTTATAATGAGGTTTTTGAGCTGGATATTTTCTGTTTCTATGATTTCTTTCTCGTTCATTATGTCATTCTTTCTTCCACTCCCTTCAACGGATTCACTTATTTTGCTTGATTGTGAGGAGTGCTTAGGTTGATCATTTTACTTTGAATTTATTTTAACATACTGTATTTGAGTTTAGTTTAAAAATATAGGGAATTAGTTTTAGTAGTCTTTCTATTTTTCATCTATAAGATTAATGAGCTGATCAAATTTATTTTGTTAGAATTTAACAATCTATAAAGAGAGATTACTTTCTAGTTGTGTAGTACCTTCAATAATTTATTTTATTGAGCTGTATAAGCCAAAATCACCTTCAAGGTCTTTAATCATACTAGTTACATATTTCTTTAAGCCTTTTCCATTATTTAGGTTTGTTAAATTTAAAGACAGCAATTTCATTGATGATCTACCTTTTTAAATACTATTTACAGATGCCTACTTTAGTTTAGTGATGAATAGAGCTTAATTAAAAATACTTTTTAGCTTTGATATTAACTTTTTGGGTTTTTCTTCTGCTTATTTTTAATGTTAATAGGAATCTGTAAAGGCAAAAACAATTTATGTTTGCTATTTTAAAAGTTAGTTAAGTCTGGCAATTCTTTATTAATGATTCTAAATAATTTTACAGAGGATATAAATTATGCAACTAGAGTTATTATTAGCCTCAGTTTATTGCTTTTGTAAATCATTAATTATGGTGGTATAATGAGTATCTTTAAGAGCTAAGATTTCATCAATTTGGTTTTAATACCTAGCATAATCGCTTTCTTAGCTGTTGACCAGCTGAGGATTAATAATATTTTATTAGTTCTCTTAATTTAAACTGATGTTGTTTATATTTTGGGCAACACTTCTTCTTATTTATTGTAAATCCATATTGGAGATCTTATTTTAAGAGTTGTTCAAATTTGGATTTTAAAACGATATCATTTGAGATCCTCTATTCTATTATACAGTTGAGTCTTCTATCCAATTCTATGTATTAATTAATTGTTAGTTGTGATAGGTTGATTAAGGAACTGCTGTTTTGACAGATATTCTTTAGAATTGAGATATTGGAGTTGATTAAGCAGAATTTATTTGTGTTTGATCTTCTAAGTTTTATCTGTTTTGTAGCTAGTTTTGTTAGAGTAAATGCTAATCTAGCTGTTGTTGTTATTATAAAAGCTGCAGTTATATTTGCTATTATTCATTTTGAATAATTTCTTCTTATCTTTCATTAACAACCTAATGCAAAGTGTTTTGTAGATCTTCAATTTGCTCCTTTAAATCATCATTCTTTTATTACAAAGCTTTCTTTTTCTTTTTAAGAGAATGCCTGGAACTTATCAATTTAACAATTTAAGACCTAACTTCTTCAAATATATCTAATTGCATATATTATTAAGTAAAGTAGGGGCTTTCCTACTCTTCAATATCTTCTTTTCCCTTAGTCTCAATTAATGTTTTCATGTGGATAAGGAGATTTTTAATCAAAGTTGAACTTTTTTCAGTTTCCATTTCTATTCCTTCTTTCAAAACTTAAGCTTTTTCTTACCATTCTTGCAGCTCCTTTCTTAAATCTTAATTTTCATTGTAAAGTTAAGAAATTTACTATTAGTTTATTTGCTGATAAGCTTTCAATTTATCTTCTCCTTCAAATTACTGGTTGTTGATGAGCAAAGCAATATGATTTTATAATTCTTCATTTTTTTTCCTTAGCTCTTCACATAATTTGTATGAAGCTTACAACTCTATTTCTTGCATCTTATAATAATAAAAAAATTAAATTATTAATCTCAAAAAATATTTTAAAGAATTTTTATCAAGAAAATATTAACAGTTCAAATTTAAAATTTCATTGTATTTACCTAATACTTGTGAAGTGTATCTTCATTTTCATACTATTGTTAGGTGTATGCCTGCTAAAGAGACTCCAAGTCATCTTTAAGTTGCTTGTTTTCTGTTTGAAGTTGAACAAGTTCTGTCTGATAACTTTCAATAAGGTTTTTATCAGTATTAGCTTGATGCTTGAGTTATTTAATTTTGCTATTTTTGCTTTCTATTTTAGTTTTATATCTTTCTTCGCTTGAAGCAATAGCATCGTTCATGGTGTCATGTAAAGTTTCTAGGTTTTATTTTAGGTATTCCTTTTCATCTTCTACTTGTTATATCTTTTGATAGCATTCTTGCCTGACATTCTTTAGCTCTTGTTCATAGTTAAGAATCGCCTATTCGTAATATGTGATTTTATTAAATAAATCTTTGTTGAAAATTTCTAAAGATTTTATTTTTTCTTTATTGCTATTTAATTTGTTAATATTTTCTTTTTCATACAAAACCATCTTTTACTCCATAATGCTAATCTAATTTTTTAAATTTAAATTCTCATTCAACAACTCTTAGTTCTATTCTAAGAGTCGTTTATTTTCTTGACTAGTAAACAAATGTTCACTTGATAACTGCTTTAATTGTTTAAGATAATCTCTAACCAAAGCCCAGCTACTTTCACTGCAATTGCAATTTGAATTTCCACAGCTTATTTTATTGCCATTCATAACTAAAAAATCAGCTGCTGAAATGTGTTAATTAGTCTATAAATTCTAGTAGTAACCACTTGTATTTTGATTCTTTTAAGCAGAATTTGTAATAACATAATCATTAGATTAATTTAAACTATTGTCATTTTTAATATTGCTGCCAGTATTTGGATTGAATGCAGATACTTATTCCTTTTAATAGCTTCTTTATAATTGCTAATATTGTATATTTTGAGAGGCCTGTTAGACCTAATGAAGGTTATTCATAGACCTAGTACCCTACTGTTCTTTTGTTTACTATTCATAGTCTTTGCTATTCTTATATCCTAAAATTAGGTTTTGAATTAAATTTGTATTATCATTAGCTAGATTAAATTATTATTGATTTTTATGGCTTGAAAACTAATTCTGAGTATCGTTATTCTGCTTCTGTAACTAAACAGTAGTTCCTTAAAATGAATTCACATACTACTATGTATTACTTTAAACAACATTAGCCTTCTTCTAAGACATTTCCTAAATCTTTTATTAATTATGGATCGATTTTTATTCGCTTTCAAATTTTGGGGGTGAAAACATAACAATCAAATAATTTTTATTTAAAATGATTAATTTTTTTTTGATATTTGAATCTTAACAATATTAATCTAAATTACTAATAAAATTTTTATCTTAAACATATCAATATCAATCAATAAATAAATTAAATAATTCCTTTTTTAATATCATAAAAAAATAATTAATCAGTGCTTTTATTTTACTCAAACATAGCAAAAATCCAACATTTAAAATAAATAAATTTGCTCTTTAACATAAATTGTGTTATAAATAAAACATTTATAAAAAAATGGCAAAAATAACAACATTTAAAATGTAAAATTTCATATAAATTTTTAAATTAAACCTTTAATGAAATTGAATGCAAAATACTTTTGTTAAATTTTTTGAATTTCAATGAAAATTTTAAGTTTTAAAATTTTAATATTAAGTAAACATTAAGAATAAGATATTTTTAGCATCATAATAATAGTTTTATTGAATACTTTATGAGTTAGAATAATCAAAAAATATACTAAAAAAAATTAAATAAATAAATTAATAATAAAACATAGTAATAATATTCGTTTAGAGTTAAATTAAGTCTTGATAAAATTTTGTTACCGCTAAAAAATTATTAACTTATTTTTATTAATTTAAATTTTGCTCATAAAGATAGATAGATAGATACTGATGAAAGTTTTTACTTAAAATTCAAAATTTTAATTAATATAAGAAATAAATAATTTCTTAAAATGGATAGATCGTTTTTTTTTTAAAATAGAAGTCCTTGTAAAAACAATTTTATATTAGAGTAGGAGGAATTAAATAATTTTAACAAATTTTTAAAAATAAAAGATTAATCGAAAAGTGTTGGGAAATAAAGAAATGATCAGGATTCAGATTTGGAAGATTATTACACAGATGATTTCAGCAATGAGGAATATATTAGGGAATATTAATAGTAAAACAGCTAATTAAATAAAATGGTTAAACAAAGAATGATTTTTTTAGAAGAATTGTAATAATAAGAAAATATTTAGGAAGAAAAAAGAAAGCAGCTTCAAACTAATCTTGCTATTTCTAAATCTAAAGTTTAGGGAGTTGATTCAGATTTACTCAATTTAATATCAGAATGTAAAAGTTTAGCTGAAGAAACCTCCACAAAACAAGACAAATTATTATAAGATAAGACAAACTTGTAAAAAAAGGAAGCTGAAACTTTGTCATTGCTGAATCATCATAAATTCTCTCTTTAAAAAACAATAGAAAAGACTATAAATTATAAACAAATATACTAAAATTTGGAAAGGCAGTATTAGTATTATAAAGAGAATTTATAAAATATCAATGAAAAATAAAAATCTTTGCAAGAAGAAATAAAGAGCATTTAAGATGGAACTCACCTAGATGCCTAACTTTTGCAATTTACTCAATAAAAATAAAATTTAAATGAAAAACTTTAATCTATGAAAGGGAATATTAGAGTATATTGTAGGATCAGACCTTTAAGGCAAGAAGAAAAGATTGCAATGCTTCAAAATTCATTTAAAAAGCAGTATGAAGAAAAATAATAAAATGCTTAAAATGCTAAAATAACTCCCTTAAGCAAAGCTAGTGTGTAGAAAGGGAGTGTAAGTAAAGCAGAAAATATAAAAGGAGTGGGATCTGTGGGAAAAATTGATGAAAATAATCCAAACTTCTAACAAGAAATGTAGATTTATGTTTAAAGTATGCTTGATATTATTAAGGACGACGATAACCTTCTCTACTAAATCACACAATAAAATAGAATCACAAAAACATAAAATTCATAAAATTTAAAGCTGGTAGTTCCTTTCTAAAATATGAAATCTGAAAATAATATCAAAGAATATAATTTTAAATTGGAACATATTTTTGAAGAAGATGCCACTTAGATGGAAGTCTTTTCTAATTTACAAGAGTTAATTTAGTCTGTGTTAGATGGGTAGTTATTTATTTGTAACAAATTATTAATTTTTTAACATAAATATTCATAAAAATTAGATACAATGTTTGTATATTTGCATATGGGCCTACAGGAAGTGGAAAAACTTATACGATGTAGGGTGAAGAAGACTATAATAAATGGGGAATAATACCACGTTCAATAGAATATATATATTCAGAAATAGAAAAGATGTAAAGCTATGGTTGGGAGCATAAGATTAAAATATAATTCAGTGAAATATATAATGAAACATTAATAGATCTTTTGCATCCTGATGGAAAAAAAGATGAAGTATAGGATAAAGTAATAACCTAAGGTCCTGAAGAAATAATGAAGCTTCTATAGAAAGGCTATATCTCTCGTAAAGTAGCATCTACAGATTGCAATGAGTACAGCTCCAGATCTCACTCTATCTTTAGAATGAATTTAGATATTTATAATACTCAAAAATAAGGTAAGAATCCCTAGCAGCCACTGCTTAAGGGAAGTTTGAACTTAGTTGATTTGGCAGGTAATTTATTTTTTAATTGTAAATTATTTTTATAAAACAAAAAATTCCTCAATTATGAAAATTTTGAAAATATTAAATTAATTTGTTTATTAATGAATAAATTAAATGAACAGGTTCAGAAAGAATTAATTAATCTAATGTTGCAGGCGAAAGACTAAAAGAAACTTAAAATATTAATAAAAGTTTAACTTCTTTAGCAGCTGTCATAACAAGTCTAGCCAAAAAGGAAACTTTCACTGCTTTTAGAAATTCTAAATTAACGTATTATCTTCATGAGTATTTGGGTGGTAAATCTAAAACTCTTATGATGGTTAATATATCACCAGCCCCTTCTTCATTTTATCCTACTCTTACTACTTTAAGATTTGCAGATTAAGCTAAATAATGTTAAAATAAAACTGAATAAAATACGATTGGAAATACATAAAGCTAAAGATCAATATCCCCAATTAATAATGCAGGAAAATAAAGCTTACAAAAGAGTACAATATCTACTCCTAGTAAAGGTGGAAGATTTTAAAATATTCTTGCTTAATCTAGTATTAGAAACACAATACTAAACTCTTCTAAAAAATGAATAAAAATCAATAATAACTTTAAATAGAATTCTTATTGATTAATTAAGTAAGGAATTATAAAATTATCAAAAACTAAAAAATAAAGTATTTATTAAATTAATTATTTTAAACTTACTTCATTATTAACTTAATTAAGCAAAAATAAAAAATATGTAAATAAATCAATTTCACTATTTTATAGTTATTTCATGTGTAATATCTTTTTGTTATGAACATATTTATATTTTAGAAGAAATTAATTTACATTTGATAGACATATTAAATTTTTATACTTTCATTACTTTTCTAAAATTTTTATTATACAAAAAATTATGCTAATACTTCCACACACTCACACACACTCTAATGCTTTCAATTTAATAAATCACATATTTAATTATAATCATAATTTAATGAATTGATAAACACATTAAATCTTTATTTTTCATACTTTTCTGAAATATTTATTTAAATAAAAAATTAGTGAATACTTCCTAACACACTCTTATGTTTTAAAATTTTAAAATTACACATTTAATCATGAAAAAAGAATATAATAATATTGTTTTGCAAAATTTTTAAAAAATATAGATATTTTTTTATATTTAAAAAAAATAAAATCTTGTGAAAGCAAATTTAGAAGAAATAACTATTAGAAATTTGGGTAACTTGCTGAAGTAATTAATAAGTTAATATATAAATCTAAAAAATTTTTTTCTTTTAGAAATGTTTAGCCTTCTCAAATTTTTAATGACAATCGCATATTTTATCTGATTTTGACTATTTAGTTATTAAAATCTGATTAGATTAATTAAAAAACACTTATCTTCTTTTTTTATATCTTTTTTAAGTTAACTTTTAGTTTCATATAAAATATTTAAATATTAAAAAAATAGTAAAAAGTGTATGAAATTACTAAATAAATTTTTAGTATACTTAATTTTCTAGTAAAAAATTAAAATAGTAATTTAATGGGAAACTTTGTAATTGAGTAATAAAAAATTAGAAAAATATTTTTGAAGTCAAGTCAAATAAAAATTAAAAAAATGTGAATATTTAGAGTTAAAATTATAAAAGAACTAAAGTGGTGTATTGTTGTTAATATCCTATTTTTTTAGTTTTATTTAATTTTTCTTAATTAGGGTATCTGTTAAAGATAAAAAAACTTAATGTAATTAAGTTTAATAAGTATTTTGAGTTAAAGTAATTAAGTTAGGAATAATTAAGTTAATATAGATTTGGAAGAATCAATAAATTCTTATATTAATTGTTAAGCTTGAATCTAAAATTTTTTTCAGAAACAATTTTAGATCTCTTAAATTATTGATAAAGATAACAAATTAAAAAAATATAAAAAAGTCTGTGAAATTAGTAATTAAATATTGAATTTATTTTTTGTTTTTGCTTAAGAAATATAATGGTAGCCAATCATGTGGATTAATTTATAGCGCTTATATAACATAAAAATCTCAAACTCATAATTTGTTTATAAATTTATATAAAGTGAGTCAATACCAAAAAAATCAAAATTTTCAAAATTGTTTAAATTGATTAAATTATTTACTTTCTCTCTCTCATTTTATTATCAGATAAAAAATTTTAATTAAGAGTTATCCTTTAAAAAAATTTAATTCAAGCGATTTGTAAATTCGTTTCTTAAGTTACATACTTTTATATCCCAATATAGAGTACAACAATTAAAGTAATTAAATAAAATTGAAGAATGCATAATAAATATAATTCATTGGTTAAATTAACATTCTTAAAATCAAAAAATTTTAAAAAAATAAAATGAAAATTAGTTTATAAAATATAATTTACTTCTAGTTGACTATTAAAGTTCTTTTAAGTGGTAAAAAATTTTTAATGAATCATTTTAATTCAAATAATTATTTTTTTAATTTTTGAAATTTAATGAAGCTGAGCTTTTAATTATTGAGGAAATGACAGACCCAAATTTTTCTGCTACAAATGTAAATTGGTCACTAAATCGCGTATCGTAGTGTGAATAAACAACTTTTACAGAATTTTCAAACAATTCTTATTTGGGTAGCTTTAATAGGGATGATAATAATTAAATTATCAAAACAGTTTCAAATCTTCCTCCTCATTGGAGTCTTTCTGTAAGATTTGATCTGTTATTAATCAATTATTATTTACCTACTGATTTTGTTTAAATTAATTTGGATTCTAATAGCTATCAATATAGCAAATAATAACCTAATTCAGGTAATTCGTTTTGCCATAATTTTAATATTTTGGGGATTTAGTATTATGAAGATATGCTTCTTTTCTATAAAAATATAACTCACTCATCACCAAATTTGGCTATTGCTTTTAAAGCTTAGTTTTCTTAAGCAGCCAGATGGTAAGAGTATGGTGTTAAAAATTTTTATCTTTTTATCGATACTTGCCATGAATCTTGTTAATAATGTACTGGACCCTCATCAAATTAATGTACTTCTTGCCCTCCTAATTCTACTTAATATGGCACAACTTGTATTTGTAGTTATTTATATTATAACAACAAATGTGTTTTTTAATGCCCTCCAGGATTTATTATTGATAGAAATCATTGTGTTACGGATTTTTGTGATATAAATGTTTGTTAAGCATGCTCCAGAGGTCTTTGTTAATATTGTAGAAGTGGATTATATTTACTAAATGGATAATGTTTATCAGCTTGTCCTTCTTATGCTCCTTTAAATGGATAAAATTGTGTAGATAAAGCTAAAAGTACTAGCTGTAATTAATTTTAAATAATTATTTCAAAATCATTATAATTTAATTTATTTTATTTAGACGGCTAATATATTAACAAAAGCTTGTTTGGTTCAAGATTTGGTGAAGGTGAAATTAGTGGTTCTGGATTGTCGGTTAGATTATTTCATGGATATTAAAAAGTATTTTCAAGTGGAGCTCTAACAACAAATTGTGGTGGTTAAACGATATTAGGAGGAGCTTATCTTGCATCTTCGATATCACAAATTTAGTTTTCTATCTCTGCTTTGTAAGTTCATTAAATAAATTATCTATTAATAATGTTGGTTTAATATTTTTGAAAGGTAACCACATTGGTCAGTATTGATAGGCTTTAAACTTTATCAAATAGATAATTGGTTAAACAATTAGTTTTAAATACTAGTTGATGGAAATGTTCAATAATCAACAGTTCTTAGCGTTTAGAATAGTAATGCAAATATATGTGGATACAATATTTATGCAGATAAAATTCTCCCTATTTCTGCAAATTTTACTCATAGTAGTTCTTCTATGCAAATATAATTTTAAACTTAGAATATAGATAACGATCCATTTTAACAATCATTTGGGATAAGAGAGCTTTATATTTTGGTTGATTTTGTAAAAATTTATATATTATAAATTAATTCTACATTTTAATATTATCAATTAAAAATTAGTGTCCTCCTAATTGTAGTATTTGTCAGGCAGTAGGTTGTACTTAATGCAATCTACCATATTTCTAGTATAAAAATGCATGTGTAGTATTTTGTCCTACTGATACATCACCAGATTCTTCATAAATTTGTTAACCATGTGATTCCACATGCTTAACATGTTCTAAACCTAGTAAAAATATTTTTTTTAATAAGTTGATTTAAGTATTACTCAAACTTAAATAAATAATTTATTTGTTTTAACCTCACTTCTTTAAATCTATTTTGATAAAAAATTAAACTTAAAATATTATTTTTTATTTAAAAAAAGATAGTTCTATTTCATGCTTAACATGTAAACCTAATACTTATTTAAACCCTGATAACTCATGTTAAGGAGGTTGCCCGAGCACTTATTTTCCTTAATTCTTTAATTTGTCATGTTAGCGATGTATTAGTCCTTGTTATACTTGCATAGCACCTGGTAAATAAAATTATGAAAATAAGTTAATAAAAATTTATAAAAAAAATATAGGAAATTAAAACTACTGTACAAGCTGCAATGGGAACCTTTATTTAATAAATCGTTAATGTATTGATACTTGTCCTTCAGGAACTTTTTAATTAGCATGTAAATTTTAATTATTTTTATTCTTATAAAATATTATTATTTGCATGTAAAGAGACAAATAACAACCTTTGCTAAACTTGTCATGGCTCATGTAAAACTTGCAACGGACCTAACTACAATAATTGCTAGAGTTGCTTCGCTCCTGATTTGTTCTTTTAATAAAGCAGCAGTACTTGTGTTTCTTAATGCAATATTGACTAATACAAAAACACAATTGATCAAACTTGTTCCAAGTGTCATCAGAGCTGTTTTAGTTGCTCAGGGCCAAATGATAATAATTGTATCTAATGTACAGGATAGTTGTATTTTTCAAATAATTAATGTGTCAGTACTTGCCTAGATGGAACTTTTAAATTTACTTGTAAATTTTATAAATTTTCCTCTTATAAAATAATAAATTAATAAAATAGAATTGAATAATAATATCTGCCAGCCTTGTCATACTTAATGCAAAACATGTAATGGACTTAATGAAAATAATTGTTTGAGTTGTTTGGCTCCTGATTTGTTCTTTTAATAAAGCAGTAGCACTTGTGTTTCTTAATGCAATACTGATTAATATAAAAACACCACTGATTAAACTTGCTCACCTTGTA
>JH719950.1:620814-632077 GCA_000231845.2 Tetrahymena malaccensis 436 | reverse complement strand
TGGAGCTTGTATTATGGAATAGTATTTGGAACTGATATGATTGTATTTTAACAAATATTTAGCTTTTTTGAATACATTTATTCAATATCATACTTAAATAACTAATTCAATAAACTAAAACTATCTTAAATTTACTAATTGATAATAAATAAATAATTTGTACAAAAAATTTAATCAAACTAAATTTGATATTATATATTACTTCTTATTTAGATAATAAATGTAAGATAACGAGCTTATGTATTTTATGTTAATTTCTAAATTATTTATCTTGTTGAGAATATTTAATAAAATTCAGAAAATATTCAAAAACATTACTTTAAAATTTTTTTTTTTTCATTCTGATATTATCTCAAAATTACATTCTTTGATAAAAAAAGTATTAAATCCTTATTTTCTTATGTATTTTCATTTCAAACAAAGGGATAGTGAAATAATAATTGAAACGAATTCAACTACTTAATAAATAAGAAGATGATTAAATTACTACACTCAAAATATAATAGTTTACTTAAATCTACAATAAATATTTGTTTCTTTTATCTATTATCATAATTTCATTTTATTTGTAAGTACGTTATTTTATTTTTGATTAAAATAAATTATTTGTAAAAAAAACTTTCTCATTTTCTCAAACCAAACAAACTAAAAAGGAAATAATCATCTAATAATTTTTAATATTTACCTATCTCTACATTAAATATTATCATGCGATTAATTATTATAATTATTTTATAATTTACTAGCTACTAAATTTAATAACTTTCCTTCCTCAGCAATTAGCTCTGAATTAAATAGTAATTAGCGAGAGAAAAAACTAAAAATTACACTTTAATGAGCACCCTTTTTAATTGACAAAATGATTGTATAAAATAGCACCAAGCGAGAATAATTTATATGTTTCATGAGTTTACTTATTGCAAATCAATTTAAATTCTATATAAAATAAATTCAATGAACAAAACTTCTTCTATAAAATTAAGCTTTATCACTTAACCATTTTAACATTTTTTTCTTAATAATTAAAAGGAGAAGTAGAGGTAGATATATTGGACTCTATTAAATAAAGTGATTACTAATGTACTAGATATCTACTTGCAAGCTCCCATAGATGCTATGTGTAACCCCAAATTAAAATATAAATAACATACTTAAATTAAAGTAGATATATTTAAATACATGTTGCTATAATAATGATTAAATTATCAAATCTATTATATAAGAACTTTAATGTTTATTGTTTTAGCTTTTATTTTAATCAAATAAATATTTATAATTGTATACAATTATATCTAATTTTTTAATCTAAAATCAAGATGAAATATAACCTTATAGCCTCTGAAATATTATTAACTTTCTTATTAAGCAAATAGCTATTTTATATTGAATTTATATAGAATTCTCCAACTTAATCTGTATCTGAACTTACACTTTTTTAATAATATAAAGACCAAAAACTTACAGAAAATGCTTTAAATCTTCTTCTAAAATTAAATTCTTGAAGCAAAATGAATGGCCATATTTATATGTAGAAAAAAAAAGAACTAATAATTTTAATAGCTGAAAAATTATTTTTTAATTGTTAATATATAAAAAAGCTTAAGTTTTATCATCATGATTCCTTAAATCTAAATAAAAGTAATTTTTATTTACAAATAGTTTTCAGCCTTCCCCAAATTTTTGATTATAGTAATCTACTTTTGAATTTCATTCAAAATTTACTAATTAATTGATCATATCATTATCTATTTTATAATTACCAACCTTAAAATAATCTTTTCTAACTAAAATATTTTTTTTATTTTTTTTTTAGAAAAATGGTAAAAGTATGCTAAATCATTTAAAATACTGTGTTTTCACAATTATTTAGAAAAATTGTAATAATAATCATGCGGAAACATTTTTAGTGCTTATATCTAATTACATTAATTTGAAATCTGTTCGATCTTTGATTTACTGTCTAAATTTAAAAGATATTATATTATAAGGTAAAAAAGAAAAATACAATCAAGAGATAATAAAAATTATTAAATTGATTGTTTTTTATCTTCTCACTATTTTACACCAAAAAAAAGCTAATCAAACTAAAAGATTAATAAAGACTAATTGAATATTTAAGATGAGATGTCATATCTTTATTGAGTGTATTTAAATTAAAATTGAGAAAATTATGGAATTAAAAGAATTATTATAATCATTAAAACAATTGATGGTTTTTAGATAGATATTTTATTAAGCAAATACAATTAAATGATAATTCTTAATCAGAAAAAATTAATATTTAGTTGAAAAGTGAATTTTTGTGAGTACTTTGTAAATTGTCTTTACATCAAAACAATAGATGTATTAAATTTTTTTGAGGGGGAAGGATATATATAATTAATTAATTAACACCACACAAAATTTAAACCTTTTTCAAGCTCTTAGTAAAAGAAAGTTTAAATATCATTCATTTACAAATAAAATTTGTATTTTACTCTGTTTAAAATCACATTTTTTTTAATCAAGTACCCAAGATGCTATTAATTGATTATTAGATGTAAAATTGAACAATTTCAAACTTAAAATTTTCATAAAACAAAGTATTTTATTGATAAATATTTTTTAAAATTTAGATATTCTATCATTTATACAAATCTATTTTAATATAAATTTAAAATTTCAAGAGCCTTTTTTATAATCTAAACCTAAATTTTTTAATTATGATTTATTCCTTACAATTATTTAATTAAACTGATTTGTTAATCATATTTATTTGGTAAGAACTGGATTTTGACACTAAAAATAATAACTAAATAATTGCAAAAGAATTTTTGAGTATCAAATAGATCATTTTGATTTTAATATAATTCTTAAAATCAAAAAATTATTACAAAAACCCATTCGAATTATAAAATGAAAATTTGTATAAATAATTTGGTTTGCTTTTTATTGACCTTAAAGACTCTTTTAAGTGGTAAATAAATTTAAAATGAATGATTTTATTTTAAACGATTTCTTTATTTAATTTTGTATTTTTTTAAATTTAATGAAGCTGAGCTTTTAATAATTGAGGAAATGACAAACACAAGATTTTAAGTTAGTGATGTCAATTGGTAACTTAATCGCGTATCATAGTGTGAATAAACAACTTTTACAGAATTTTCCTACAATAATTATTTAGGTAGCTTTAATAGAAATGATAATAATCAAATTATCAAAATAGTTTCAAATCTTCCTCCTCATTGGAGTCTTTCTGTAAGATTTGATCTGTTATTAATAAATTACCACTAATCTAATGATTATGTTAAGATTAATATGGATTCTAATAGCTTTACATACACAAAATAATAAGTGGGTTCAGGTTATTCAATTTGTCACAATTATAATACTAATGCAGTTTAATATTATGAGGAAATACTTTTGTTCTATTAAAATATAACCCATTAATCATCAACTTTGAATATTAATTTATAAGCTTAGTTTTCGTGGGAAGCAAGATGGTAAGAGTATGGTGCTAAAAACTTTTATCTGTTTGTGGATACTTGCCATCAATCTTGCTAATAATGTAGTGGACCCTCATCAAACTAATGTACTTCTTGTCCTCCTAATTCTATTTAATCTGGGACAACTTGTAGTTGCTAAAGTGGTTATTCGTCTTATAACTACAAATGCGTTCTTTCGTGTCCTGCAGGATTTGTAAAAGATTCTACAGGTTTACTATGTGTTTCAGATTTTTGTGATACAAATATTTGCTAAACGTGCTCCAGTGGTCTTTGTTCATCTTGTAAGAGCAATAACTATTTATTAAATGGGTAATGCTTATCTGCTTGTCCATCTTATGCTCCTTTAAATGGATAAAATTGTGTAGATAAAGCTAAAAGTACAAGCTGTAATTAATTTTAAATAATTATTTCAAAATCATTATAATTAAATTTATTTTATTTAGATGGTAAATATATTCACAAAAGCTTGTTTGGTTCAAGATTTGGTAAAAGTGAAATTAGTGGTGCTGGATTGACAATTTAATAATTTCATGGATATTAATAATTATCTTCAAGTGGAGCTCTAACAACAAATTGCGATGGTTAAACAATATTAGGAGGAGCTTATCTTGCATCTTCGAAATCGCAAATTACATTTTCTTTTTCTGCTTTGTAAATTCATTTAAACAATTATTTATTCATATGATTTTATTACTAAATTTGAAAGGGAACCACATTGGTCTGTATTGATAGGTTTTAAACTTTATCAAATAGATTAATGGTTAAACTAACAATTTTATGTATATGTTGATGGAAATGTGAAATAGACAACAACTCTTAACAATTAATAAAGTACTAGAAACATTTGTGGATTGAATAATTTTTATGATTCAATACTCCCTATTTCTGCAAATTTTACTCATGCTAGCTCCTCTATGTAAGTTTAACTTTATGCATAGCAAGCAGATAATGATCCTTTTAAATAGTCGTTTGGCATAAGAGAGCTCTTTATATTGATAGATTTTGTAAAAATTTTTATTTTATAAGTTAATTCTGAATTTAATATTATAAATTAAAAATTAGTGTCCTCCTAATTGTAGCGTTTGTCAAGCAGTTGGTTGTACTTAGTGTAAACCTACTCATTTTTTATATAATAATGCATGTATAACAGTTTGTCCTTCGGATACATCACCTGATGCCTCTAAAACTTGCTAACCATGTGATTCTACATGCTTAACATGTTCATAACCTAGTAAATATAATTAATAATAAATTAAATTAAGTATCTCTCAAACTTAGATACACAATTATTTAGTTTTAATTCAGCTTTTTACCTATTATTATAAAAATTATATCTAAAATATTATTTTTTTTTAAAAAAAAGATAGTTCTACTTCATGCTTAACATGTAAACCTAACACATACTTAAACCCTGATAACTCATGCAAAGCAACTTGCCCGAGTACTTATTTTCCTTAAACCTCTAATTTAACATGTTAGCGTTGTAATAGTCCTTGTTACGCTTGTATAGCACCTGGTAAAGAAAATTACTAGGAAAAAATTAATAATATAAATTTATAATAAAAAATAGGAAATTAAAATTACTGTACAAGCTGCAATGGTAACCTTTATTTAACAAATAGTTAATGTATTGATACTTGCCCATCAGGAACTTTTAAATTAACATGTAAAATTTATTTATTCTTATTCTAAAATAATAAGATTATTTATTTGTAAAGAGACAAATAATAACATTTGCTAAAATTGTCATGGCTAATGTAAAACTTGCAACGGACCTAACAATAATAATTGCTAGAGTTGCTTAGCTCCTGATTTATTCTTTTAACAAAGTAGCAGTAGTTGTGTTTCTTAATGCAATGTTGACTAATATAAAAACACCAATGATCAAACTTGTTCCTCTTGTCATTAGAGCTGTTTTAGCTGCTCAGGGCCAAATAACAATAATTGCCTTAAATGTACAGGATAGTTGTATTTTTCAAATAATTAATGTGTCGGTACTTGCCCAGATGGAACTTTTAAATTGACTTGTAAATTTTATTAACTTTTTTCTCTTTTAAAATAATCAATAAATAAAATAGAAACGAATAATAATATTTGTCAGACATGTCATAGTCAATGCAAAACTTGTAATGGACCCAATAATAATAACTGTTAAAGTTGTTTGGCTCCTGATTTATTCTTTTAACAAAGTAGTAGTACATGTGTTTCTTAATGCAATACTGATTAATACAAAAATACTACTGGTCAAGTTTGTTCTACATGTAATTCCAGCTGCTATAGCTGCTCAGGGCCAAATAATAATAATTGCCTTAAATGTACAGGATAGTTGTATTTGTCAAATAATTAATGTGTCGGTACTTGCCCAGATGGAACTTTTAAATTGACTTGTAAGTTAAAAAAGATGTTTCTTTCATAATTTAATTATATTATTTCAAATAAATAATAATTAGAAACGAATAACAACATTTGCCAGCCATGTCATCCTAAATGTAAAACATGTAGTGGACCTAATGAAAATAATTGTTTGAGTTGTTTGGCTCCTAATTTATTTTTTTAGCAAACAAATAATACTTGTTAATCTGATTGTAACTCTAATTAATACAAAAATACAAATAATTAAACTTGTTCACCATGCGACTCAAGTTGCTTATCTTGCTCTGGTCCAAATAATAACAATTGCCTTACGTGTAATGGAAAAACATATCTAAACTCTTAAAATAATCAGTGTGTAGAAAATTGTCCTTAGAACTACTTCAATAATAATCAAAATAATAAGTGCACAGCTTGTAATCCTTCATGTTTAACTTGCTCTGGAGACTAACCCAATAACTGTATAACTTGTGTTAGCGGGAAATATTTTTAAAGCAGTACTAATTAATGTGTGGATACTTGTGGCTTGAGTGAGTATAAAGACAGTAACGCTTACTTATGCAAAGCATGTGATTCTTCATGCTTATCCTGTAATGGCCCTACTGTGAATAATTGTATTTCTTGTAGAAAAGGTAAATAATTTAAAAAATATTAATTAAATTTATAAAATTTGTTTATTTCAAGGACTTTTTCTCTAAAGTAATCAGTGCCTATTTAACTGTTATTAATAGTATTTTCCTGAATCGAATACAAATACATGCTAAAAATGTGATCCTACTTGCTCAACTTGTAGTGGGCCAACTAGTTAAGAAGTAACTTATTTTTTTAATTCTTTTATGAAATAAAAAATTATGTTTTTAATTAAGTGTTTATCTTGTAATCCAAAATTATATCTAATGGATACATAATGTGTAGAACAATGTCCGATAAAATATGTAGCTCCAGATTAATCTAAATAAAATATATGCTAAAGATGCCATTATAAATGCAAATTAGGGTGCGTGGGTGTAAATCCTGAAGGTTGTAACTAAATCAGTTATTAGTATTAAATGATATTTTATATTTTGATTTCAGTTTCTGGAATTTGGATTGTTTCATCTATGGTTGGCATTTTACTTGATAAAAAATAAGCAAGAATCGCTATTGAGCCAAGTCCTACTACTTTTCCAGTATTATTCAGTGAGAGGGTTGTTTCTGTCTAAAGTAAATGCGAAGTAGAGGATTAAGAAATATAAAGCTTTCCAATAATAGATGCCAATTTTTTTAAAAATTTTAAATAAATTAAATAAATAAGTCAGAATAGAAATAGCATAGAAATATCACCACCTATAACCAAATTTGATGAAGAAAATAAAATATCTAAAAATCCTTATAGAAGGCCTCGCTAAAAATTTTTAAATTCATAAAACTTGAATTAAGGATATAAATCAAGCTCTATAATAAAAAACATAAGAAATGAAACAAATAATGTGGCAACAGCTGCTTCATTCAATAAAACACCAGATATTAGGAGTTAAAATTCAAAAGCTAAACTTAGCTATATTTATTAGTATAATTACAGATAAATATTTAAATATGCGATTGTAAATCTAAAAATATTTCAATAAATTATATATCAATATATTTTTTAATTTGATAGCTAGGTAACGAATGGATTTCACTATTCTACTTTTATGATAGTTTTATATCTAGATTTATTAGAGCTACCTTGATTTATTTGAAATATTAATGGTATTTCTTAGCCACAGAAACTATTTATAAAGTAATTTTTTTTAATTAAAATTAAATATTAATATTTAAAATAACAATATAGTAATCTTACGCTTTCCTAGTTGCTTCTTTAATTATTGGTTTATCAGTCAAGCATTTCTTAAGTCTAATATTGCAAATATTGCTTCAAAAAAATCAAAAGTTTTTGATAGGAGTTTTTTTAATCTTCTTCAGTTGTTTAGCTATTCATATATATTTTTGGTTTACCCCTAAATTAGATTCTATTTACCTCTAAAAAGATCAAGATTGGAGCATATATTATGGAATTATATTATGTGCTGATTTTGCTTTGCTTTAATAATTTTTCAGCATGTTTGAGTTTATTTTTTCAATAAAATACTTGAATAATAGTTTTAACAAAATCAACTGCTCAAGATTATATGCTATTGTAGTAAACAAAAATTTCATAAATAAACTAAAATGATGTATTAAAAAAATGTTATATTTTATAATGATATTTTTAAATTTAAATATAAAAATTTTTAAATTACTTTATTTTTTTATTACTTCACAATATAAAATTCATTTCAAAAAAAATAATTTAAAAAAAAATCTGATTTTTATAAATTTTTTACTTACTAATTATATATAATCGAAATCGAATTATTACATTGAATTTCTATAAAAATATTGAAATTAGTTATATTCCGATCATAAAATCTAAATTATAGCTAATTTATTACAAGGAGGATAACTCTAGTACTAAATTACCAAACAAACATATAGATGTTTTTATGTAATAATCATAAATTTTATTTATTTGCTTTAAATAATTTTTAAGTCAAAAATATGCTGAAAACTAAATAGAAAATATTAATAAAATTAAAATAGCAGTACTAATCCAATACTAATATGTCTTTTCTTTACATATTAAATTTTTGTCTTACCTAAATAAATATATTTTAATTAATTGCTATTAAAATCAAAAAATTTTTAAAAAATATTTAAATAGTTTTATTTAAAAAGTGTAAAATTCATAAAATTAGGTTCAATACAATTGTGTCATAATAAATTAGAATACTTTTACAAATAAAGAATTCAACATTTTCCAAAAAAAAATTGTCATTCAAAAACTCTAATTAATAAAAATTATGAAAAAGATTATTTTTATGATGCTTGTTAAATAATTTAATTTATGGCTAGCGAATAACGCATTCGTTTAAATGAGGGTTTAGAGAATTGTTCTTTTAACAATAATAGTAATAACCAGTAAAAACAACATATTTTTTACTTGCTAAAATTTTGGTTATTACTAATAAATAAATAAACTATATGAATTATTACTTAATTTAATAATACAGTATTTTATCAGAAATTAGTAACAGAGCTAGCCTCAATTCATAAATTTAAAAATCAGATAATGAAATTAAATTTTTTTGTGGATTTTGATTATTTTGTTATTTTATGAAAGATGCATTAAAAGATAACAATTAAATCTTATTACTATTTATAAAGGTTCTGATTAATAACAAATTGTTTACTCCTATTTTTTTTCTTCTTTTTAAAAGCCTACTTCATATTTACATCATAACCTAAAATCTGACCTTTTCTTAAAGTTTTTTTTAGATTGAAATATTTTAGGTAAATTAAAAACTAGAAAAAACTATTTTTATAATTTGAAAATTAATTACTCTTTTTAATCTTAATTTTAATATTATTTAAAGATAAAGTATAAAAATTTAAGAAAAAAATAATACAACTACCCATCATAAAAATAATTATTTATGATTTATAAAATGATTTATTCTGTTTATATTTAAATTCAATAAATAGACTTAATTACATATTTATTTATGACTTTCTCATTTTTTGAGAGCTTTGATGTTATTATACTTGATTTTAATCTTAACATTATAAGTAGCCTGATTTTTATTAATTCATTTAAATAATAAAAAATAACAAGACAAAACAATAATTTTCTTCTTTTTAAATTATCAATATAATCAGATTTTAATTATGACACTTTTATGGTTAGTAAGCTAGCCTATTTTTATCGCAAGACTGGAAAAAAGCTAATAAATTATCAAAAAATTAAAAAACTTAATTATATAATATTAGGAATACTTTTTCAATTCATGCTTATAAATATATTTAAATCTAAAATTTTTTAGCTTTCACAAAGTATGATGATATTATTATTGATCTAATTGTTAATGTAAGCTTAAATGATTCATTTCTAGCTTTTTTATTTGAAACTAAATAGTAAAAGATTACATTTATATTTAGTCCTTTTTATAATTTGTATGCTTGATAATCAATACGAATTGATAAAACATTATATATTTTTAGTAATAGCTTTTTTTTACGTTAGAATATTATTTTGAATGTTTATATCCTTGCATTATTTTGTGATTATTTTTTACTCCATTAACTTTATTTAAATAATAAATATATTTAATTTATTTCAAAGTACTCATTGACAAAATATAATTTATATTACCAGAAATCTTTAAACAAGAAATATATAATAAATTGTTCATTAAAAAATTTAAACTAAAATAAAAAAAAATTGAAATGGTTTTTAACTTACTTCATTTAATTTTTTTGATAATCTTTATTTTTAATTAGGCTCAAGCAAGTAATTCACATTTTTATCTTTTAAAAAAATTTATTTTATTTAATAATCTTAAATAGCTGAACAATTAGTTATAACAGATTTAACAGGTGTATATACTAGCTCATAAATATCTTGGAAAGCGAATAATGTTTATTTATGTGGTGCAACAGATTTTACTGAATTTGCTAATACGACTGCTCTAGGATGGTTTGGATTAGGTAATAACAGTACTTCAAAAAATTTTACCAATCTACCTCCTCATTGGAGTATAACAATTAGGTTTGAACTTATTCTTTATGAATCTTTGGATCCTAATGATTTCATTTATGTTAATATCAATGGATAGAGTGATTCATACTAAAAAGATGCGTATTGGCTTGGATATTATTTTTGCTATTTAAATAATTATTATTATGATGAAATAGTCCTTTTTCATAAAAATTTTACTTCTCATACTGATTCTTTTATCAATATACTTGTTTGGTCTAAAACAGATGAGTCAATATTAAATGAGGGTTTTGGACTCAAAAATCTTTACATTTCAGTAGATACATGTCATGACTCTTGCCTGACATGTAATGGACCAACAGCTAACTAATGTTTAACTTGTCCACCTAATTCCACTTAAAATGGAAATACTTGTAAATGTAATAGTGGAACTTATGCTTAAGATAACCAATGTGTAAATATTTGCTAAACTGGATAAATTTAAGATTCCTCTGGAACTTTATGTATAGATGATTTCTGTTACTCTGTTCAATGCTAAACTTGCTAAAATGGAATTTGCATCCTTTGTCAACCAGGGTATTACCTATTAAATGGATAGTGTGTTTAAAACTGCCCATCATACACCACTGTTAGCGGATAAAAGTGTATTGATATAATCACTAAAACTAGCTGTAGAATTTTTTTTAATATAATTTCTTTATAACTTAACTTTAAAATTTTATATAGATGGATAATATTTGTATTAAGGTATGTTCAAAACATATTTTGGGGAAGGTGAAATTTCTGGAACAGGCTTATCATATTCAGGATTTTAAGGCTACTTAACAAATCCAAGTAGAGCTATGACAACTAT
>JH719950.1:547400-605582 GCA_000231845.2 Tetrahymena malaccensis 436 | reverse complement strand
TTTAACATGAGTACTAGTACCCACACAAGAAATCATGGCAAACAAGAAAGAACTATAACTACAGTACCTAATTTATCTTAACTAAAAACATCAAGATCAGGAATCTAAGAAATAAAAATATAAAGACCTTATATTCAAAAATATAAAGCTAATGAAATATTTAAGTTCATATTCGTAAAGAATAAAAAATTTTATTTTTAATTAAAACTAATATTTTTTATTTTTAAATAAATAGTTAGGAAATGAGTGGGTTTCACTATTTTATTTTTATGACCAAAACATAAATAGAATAGCAAGGGCTACTTTAATATTTTTGAAATATTAAGCTTTCTTTTTATCTACTGAATTAATTTATTAGGTAAATATTTTTTTAATTTATTATAAATAAACTATGTAATTTATTTTAATCAGCAATCATACTACATGTTGATAACTTCTCTATTCTTTGGATGGATTTCAAAATAATGTTTAACATATCTTCACTATTTACTTACTAAGATATCATTAAAATGTATTCAGTTAATTTTATTTACTTTCTTAGCATTAGTTTCTGTTCATATTTATTTTTGGTTTATACCACAATTAATGAGTCTTAAATACCTTAAGGATGAAACATGGAGCTTGTATTATGGAATAGTATCTGGAGCTGATTTTATTGTTTTTTAACAATTATTTAGCTTTTTTGAATACATTTATTCCATATCATACCTAAATAAATAATACAACAAACTAAAAATATCTAAAATTTACTAATTATTAATAAGTTAGTAATTTATATAAAAACTATAATAAAATTCAATATGAAATTACTCTTTACTATTTGTTTTTTTTATGAAATATATTTAAATTTTAAACTCTAATATTATTTTAGCAATAACAAATCCGTTTATTTTAATATTAAAATTATTAAATTAAGAGTAGAATACTTATTTAATGTTCCTTCAATTTAATCATTCATTGATTTATTTTGTAAACTAAACATTTTAAAATAAAAATTGTAAAATTTGGATGATAATTAAGGATTGTAAAGATAATGATTTTAATTTAAAAAAACAACTTTAACTATTTACTTAAAATAAAAATATAATGGAAAATTGATATAAGATTTATTTATAAATAATTAGAAAAATTTATTTTAGAATATCTAATAATTAAAGCGATTAAATTAATTAGAATTTGATTATTTTCTTGAATTTACATGAAAATATTAGTTTAACTATTACCAATCGATTTTTGATAGTAATTTTTTTCACAAAATTTTAAATTTAAAGATAGAATAAATAAGAAACTAAAAAACTTGAGCTTTTTCATTAAGTGATAGGCATAAAATTAAAATAAAAATGAGGAAAATATTTTTATTCCTCAATAAAATGTACTCTATTAATTTTTTATTATTGAAATGCATATTATGTATTAATAAATTCATTTAAAGAATTTTATTTTAAGGTAAATTTTACCAAATTATTAATTTCTTATTTATTAGCTGACAATATATTTTTTTGATATAAAAAACTATTAGATGTATTTTTGAACAATTTGATATATTTTGAAAGTTGTATGAAAGACTATTTAAATTGTTTGGTTACTATCGCTTTGGTTCTTACCAATTTAAAAAACATTTAATTTATGAAAGAATACTATTAAACTTTGAATTTAAGAATGATTAATTAACATAATTTCATATAAATTCTTAGATTTTATGGTTTCATTTTTTAAGTTTTAGGTAAGTATTGTGTAATTATAATCAAATATGTAATACTTTAAATCTAATAGTAGTTTTAATAGAATTCTCTAAGTTTAGCTAAATTTCAATGAAAAAAATATTTTTTATCCATTAGATTTTATCATTTATCACTTAATTTTATAATAAAAAATTAATAAATTTATTCATAAAAAATTTTTATAAATAGCAAATGTTTTGGGTGAATTTTTTATAATTTTTATAAAAAAATTTTTAAGAAAAGATAATAGTATAATTGATTAAATGAAATATTAATTACTAAATTCTTTCAAGTTTATCATATTTATTATAAGATTAGTTAAAGCAGGTAGTTTAATCCTATTTTTAAACTTTTTTATTATAAAATTATTTTAAATAGCTGAAAAACTTGTATTGACAGAGTTGACTGGCATTTTTACACCCTCATAAATATATTGGAAAGCAAACAATGTTAATTTATGTGCAGCTACAGATTTTACTAAATTTACTAATTCCAGTGTAATAGGATGGTTAGGATATGGAAATAACAGTACATTAAGAAGTTTACTAATCTACCTCCTGATTGGAGTATATCAATAAGGTTTGAACTCATTCTTTATTAGTCTTTGGATGCTATAGATTATATTTATGTAAATTTTAATGGATAAACTGACTCCTATTAAAAAGATTATTCTCAGCCTGAATTCTACTTTTGCTAATACAATTTTTATTATGATTAAATTGTTCTTTATTATAAAAATATTACTACTCACACTGATTTATCATTAAATGTTATTGTTTGATCTTTGACAGATGAGTTACCAAGCAATGAAGGTTTTGGACTCAAAAATATTTTTTATCTATCGATACTTGCCATGATTATTGTCAAACTTGTTATGGACCAGCAGCAAACCAATGTGTAACTTGTCCACCTAATTCAGCATAAATCGGTAATAAATGTATATGTAATAGAGGTACCTATGCCTAAAATAACTAATGTGTAAGCATTTGCCCTGAAGGATTAATTTAGGATTAAAAAGGAACTCTGTGTGTCTAGAATTTTTGCTATAACCTTGTATGCTAAACATGCTTAAATGGCATGTGTATAGTTTGCCAGCCTAGATATTACTAATTAAATGGGTAATGTGTCTAAAGTTGTCCAACATATACTACTGTAAACGGATAAAAATGTATTGACATAATTAATTAGACTAGATGTATATTTTATTAATAACAAATAAACTAATTAATTAGCACTATTAAAATAGATGGGTAGTATTTATATAAGGATATGTTTAGCACATACTTTGGTGAAGGTGAAATTTCAGGGACAGGTTTATCATTTTTAGGATTTAAAGGCAATTTAAATAAGCCAAGTAGAGCTATGACTACAGTTTGTGGAGGTAAAAGTCTTTTAGGTGGGGCTTACCTAAGTTCTGCTAATTCTTCTATAAATTAACCATTTACTAGAACTGTAAATTTAATTTTTAATTTAATAGGAAACTAAATTTGAAAATTAAATAATAAGCACTCCTCATTGGAGTGTGATGGTTGGTTATACACTGTACAAAATTGATAATTAGAATAATGAATCTGTTTAAATTATAATTGATGATAATGTAAAAGTGACAACAGTTAGAAGCTCAAGTGATGGATAAAGCAATATTTGTGGTAGAGTGTCTTTCAACGATTAAATTATATATGTTGCTCAAAATTTTACCCATACAAATAAAACTCTTAATTTGAAAATAAATTCTACATTATCTTTAACAGCTTTTAAAAAATCATATGGTATCAGAGAATTATTTATTTTGGTTGATTATGTAAATTTTGATTGCCAAATTTTTTTTTAATTTCTTATTTTATTTTTAAAAGTGTCCTCCTAATTGTGCTGTATGTAATACTAATGGTTGCATATAGTGCTAATCAAATTATTTTCTTTATAATTACTAATGCATAGAAGCATGTCCTAGTAATTAAGCTCCTGATTCAAATCAAACTTGTTATCCTTGTGATCCATCATGTCTAACATGCTCATTTCCAAGTAAAAAAATTATTTAAATATTTTTGATTGAATTATTATATTTTTTAAATCTATAAAAATTAGTTGAGTGTGTACTGTCATTAGAAAAAACTAATCATCTTGCTTAAAATTGATATAAAATTCTTAATTTAAATTATAAATAATTAGTGAGCCCTACTTCTTGTATAACTTGTAAACCTAAAACATATCTTAATCCAAATAATAAATCATGTTAAAGTGAGTGTATTGATAATTATTGGTATAACAAATCAACTAAAAATTGTGAAGCTTACAACCCTATTTCTTTTAATTGTAAAAATAGTGGAAGTTTATATTTATTTAACAATTAATGTATTTCTACATGTCCATCTGGAATGTTCCCTTTAGCATGTAAAATTCTTATTAAAAGCAAAAATAAATTAGCTAATAAAAAAAAATTAATTATAAGTATTTTTATCGAATTTAGAATATAAAAATAATATTTGCCAACCTTGTGATAAAAATTGTAAGACCTGTAAAGGATAAAGAAGTAATAATTGTTTAAGTTGTTAAGCACCAAATTTATTTTATCAGGCTACCACGTCAACTTGCGTATCTAATTGCAATACTGATTAATATAAGAACTATACGAACCAGTTTTGTTCTTCATCAATGTATACCTAATTGCCCTAATGACTTCTTTAACAGCATTAATAACAATACATGCATTCCTTGTGATAGTTCTTGCTACACGTGCAATGGAAGTTTATCTAATAATTGTCTTTCTTATTAGTTTTAAAGACATTTCAATCCTCTTTCTAATTAATGCGTTTATAATTAAACTAATATTTAGACTAAACTTCGAATTAATGCAAAATTTGTGATTCTTCATTTTTAAATTGTAATGGGCCTACTTCTAAATAGTGTACAAGCTGTATAAATGGTAATCATATTTTATAAATTGACAAAATGCAATCAACTATTTTTTAATTTTTATCTTTAAAAAAGTACTTTTCTTAGAAAATAATTATTGTGTTTATAAATGCGATTAATCTTATTTTATTAAACCAAATACTAACATTTGTTAGTAATGTGATTAGTCATGCTTAACATGCAGTGGTCCTTCTTATTAGGAAGTAATTAAATTAAAACATAATTTAATTTAATTTTTATTCACTTATAAATAATTTAGTGTACCTCATGCCAATAAAACTTAATATTGATTGATTCTTAATGCTATTTTGTATGTCCTATTCAATACTATACTTAGTAAAATTAATAAAAAATAGGATGCAAGCGTTGCAATTATTAATGCAAATCAGGATGCAGTGGTCCTCTTATTCAAGATTGCTACTCAATAAAATACTAATATTAAATTATATTTTTCATCTCGATAGTAAAATTTTTTATTTGGTGTGCTACTTCTATTTCAGGTTACATTTTGGACAAAAAACAGTCTAGGGCATAAGTTGAAGCTCCTTTTATAAATTTTATCGTAGGTGATAGAAATGATATATAAAATGATAATTAAAAATTTCCTTAACTTCAAAAAGATATATAAAAATTTTAATAAAATGATAAAGAGGAGAAATCTTCAAGTAAATTTAAATCAGAATCTAATTCTTCATAAAATTAATATGATTTAGAAAAATAATAACATTAATTATAAATGAAACTTGATTTAGATAAAGTTAAAAGAACGCACATAAGGAGACCAAGAAAAAAATAACATAAACTTCCTTTCTTTGATAATTAGATATAAACATTAGATTTATAAATACCTTCGCTTGCCTTTAATACTTATCTAGGGTCAAATAATAAGTGTTAAAATGAATAAGCACCAACTGTTAATACTATTCAAAATGCTTAATAGCAAGCTGTTAAGAAGAAAGAGAAATAAAAATAATAAGACCTTATATTTAATAACATAAAACTCTTTAGTTATTGGTATACATTAGTAATTATTTTTTATTGAAAAAAATAATAGAATTTAATTAATATCATTGTAAAATTAGTTAGGAAATGAGTGGGTTTCTCTGTTTTGCTTTTACGATTCAAATTTTAATAGATTAGCAAGAGCAACTATAATATACAAGAAGTATTTAGCTTTTTTTCTATCAGCAGAACTTCTATTTTAAGTAAATAATATATTTTGCTCTAATAAACTTAATACTAATTTATTAATAGAAATCAATCTTCTTAATGGCGATTTCACTCATTTTTGGATGGACTATAAAGTGGTTATTTAATTAATTTAATCATTTAGTAACTAAAATATCACCAAAGCATGTTCAATTAGTTTCATTTATTTTCTTAGCTTTAATACTATCACATCTTATTTTTTGGTTTGTACCTCAGCTAAAAAACCTTCAACAGCTAAAAGATCATAGATGAAGCTTGTTTTATTTGATTGTATTTGCTGCTGACTTGATTATATTTTAACAGATATTTAGTTTAATTTAATATATTTTAACAGTCAAATATTTAAATTAATAATCTAATAAAATAAAGATATCGAAAATTTAACTTTTGCTTTAAAATAAATATTTTTTATAAAAAATATCTTAAATTGAAGATTGATTTAGTTTAATATAAAAAAAAATTGTAGATATGATCATTTATTTATAGTTCAAAACTAATAAAACAACAATTTAATCATACATTTTTATTTGTTTGTAATAATTCTCAATCTTACTTAATTGAAATTTGACAGCTAGAAATTAAATAAATCTTATTTAGTAAAGATTATTTTAAAATTCAAAAAAATAAACTATTATTTTGATTTAATTATAAAAATCTATTTAAATATTTTCAAAGCAAAATATTATTAGTTTGTTTGCCTATTCCTTTATTATAAAGGAAATATTTAATTGCTATTATATAGGTATTCTTTTTTTCAGAAAAAAATTTAATTTCATAAATATCTAAAATCTATTCAAGAATGATAAAAGTGCGTCCTTAACATTAAATTAAAATAGTAGATTATGAATTTTAATTAATAAAAGTGTAAATTAAATGAATATTACATACAATAGTTTAATGAAAAAAATCATAATGTAAAGCTTTTAAAATAATTCATAACATACTAAGAGTGAAAGTAAAGCACCTGTTATAAATTTGCACTTACAATTTTTATTATAACTAAAAATACATATAATATTACATATGAAATATTTTTTATTTTGAATAAAAAAATCAAATAAATACTTTTCTACTATATTTTAACAAATTTAAGTTACTCTAAGTATAAAAAAATACATAATAAATCTTATTCAGCTGATAGATAAATTTTACAAAAAATTTTGTTATATATGCTTGAATATAAGATTTAATATCAGAGAAAGTATTTTTTTTTAACAAGATTGAAAAAGCTTTATAATCAAATTTTATTTGTAAATTAGTTTCTATTTCTTATGAAATTATGGATAGCTAAAAAAATCTTGATTAAATTTGATTCTAGTTAGTAAAGCATCCATTGAATTAAATTTCATTGTTTTTTAAAAATCTTAATCTAATTCACTAAACAAAATATTTATTTTTGCTTGAAATTCAATCTTTTAAACATAAGAAGTAATGTTTTTCATATTTCTATAAACATTTTTAAATATTCATTATAAATATATGATATTAATTGTAAAGTTTCTTTTATTTTATTTACATAACTTACATATTATTAATAAAAAAATTGCTTTAAATTTTAAATTATGAAAAATATTTTTGTTATAAAATGTTATCAAATATTTTCATAGCTAAAGATTTATTTATTTCTTTGATTTTTAAATGATCTGATATATCTATCTATATTTTTAGGAATTTTTTTAAAAGTAAATAAATGATCATTGATTTATTTACTCCAGTAAAAAAAATAAATAAAAATTCGTACATTTAATTATTTTTAGTTATTGTAGATAGAGTAATTTAATGGCTATTTTAATTTATTTAAAAGTTTGTTTTAGTTGCTAAATATCATATATTTATTTGAATTTACATTCACAAAGATATCATTTTCAAGGATATATAGACTGTATACAAATAATAGATTTTTATTAAAAATAGAATTTTTTCATTTAGTTTACAAATATTTTTTTTATTAGATTGGTTTGAGATAATTTGATCAAAAAGATGATATGAAAATTTAGCTTTGTATTTAAAAGTAATCAGGAATTATTTTGAGGGGAAATATTAAAAATACTTAATCAATTTAGATGAGGACTTTTAAGTAAATGTATATAGTTTTTAAACAAATTGTTTTAACTTTATAGATTAATTGAGTTTTTGTAAATAAAATACAATGAAAATAAATATTTCAGATTGTTTTAAAATAAATTTTGCTGGTATTTACACATGCTAAAACTGCATTAGTAAATAAGGCGAGTATGATTAATTCAATATTTTTAAATAAAGATTAAAAATTCTTCAAGCTTATCATTATTGATTTAGCTTACAAAAATTGTATTTAGAAAAATGTAATATGACCTTATTTTATTTAGACTGATTTTTATTATATCACAATTTTAGTAAATTAATTAACAATTATATACCATACCATAAATTGATTGCTTGAAATAATTAAAAAGTAGAAAATAACTTTTAATTAAAATTCCTTTTACTTTATTTTTAAATATGATGGCTATCAAATATAGCTCATTCCTTTAAATCATTACCCTAATACATTTAGCTTATGGAGGTATAGTTTGTTTTTGGAATTTATTTTTTAAATATAATCAACAAGTTAAATAACTTATTCCATATTTTAAAGCTGAGAAACTTGTGGTGTAGGAATTAATTTCAACTTTTACTAGCGCTAGTGTTTAATGGTCTTCAAATGCAGTATCTTAATGCCAAACAACTGACCTTACAGAATTTTCAGGTCAAAGTGTGATGGGATTTTTTGGTTTAGGTGATACTACATCTTCAAAAACATTTAGCAATATTCCCCCTCACTGGAGTTTATCAATCAGATTCGATTTAATACTTTACTAGTCTTTAGATACTAATTAAGATTATATTTATGTAAAAATTAATGGAAACACAGATACTTACGTGAAATAAAATCCTGGTGGTGGATATAAAACATGCTATCCTTCAAACATTTATGGAGATGAATTAGTACTCTACTATTACAATATTACTCATTCAAGTTCTTCAATAGGTGTGACAATATAATCTCTAACAAACGAAGCGATATCTAATGAAGGATTTGGTTTTAAGAATTTTTATCTATATGTTGATACTTGCCATGACTCTTGCTCAACTTGCAACGGACCTACAGCAGCTCAGTGCTTATCATGTCCAAATTTCTCGACTCAAAATGGAAATACATGCACATGCAATACTGGCTACTCTGCACTAAATAATTAATGCATTTTAACTTGCGCAGCAGGTTATGTTAAAGATTCTACTGGTAAATTTTGTGTTTAAGATTTCTGTAACACTTCTACATGTAGTACTTGCTAAAGCGGTTTATGTACTGCCTGCAAACCAGGATTTTACCTATTAAATGGTTACTGTGTATCCAGTTGCCCATCATACTCAACATTGAGCGGATAGTAATGCAAAGATTTAATATCTTTAACTAGCTGTAAATTAGTTTTATTAGTTTTTATTTTAAATTAAAATTTCAATTTAAAGATGGAAGCTATTTACTTCAAACTATGTTTAATCCTTACTTTGGAGAAAGTGAAGTCAAAGGGGCTGGCCTGACTATCTCAGGATTTTCATATAATTTGCAAGCTACAAGAGCATTAACTACTGTTTGTAATGGCAAAACATTATTGGGTGGAGCATATTTAAGCTCTCATAATGCTTAAATTTCTAGATAATTTACAGGATTGTAAATTTGTTATATTTTATCAGAAATATATGTAATAATTAGTTAATTAATTAATTTTTTAGATAACCTCACTGGTCTATAGCTATAGGATATACTTTGTATAAAATTGATTCATGGGATAATGAATATGTTTAATTACTTGTGGATGGAAATGTTTAAGTTACAACAACAAGAGCTATGAATGATGGGGCAGCAAATTTATGTGGTAGAGTATAATATAATGATTAAATAATTTAAGTTGCTTAGAATTTTACACATACTAGTACCTCACTCAGCTTACAAATTTAAACTAATTTAGATAGTGATGCTTTTGATGAATCGTATGGTATTAGAGAGCTATATGTTCTAGTTGATTATGTAAATATATTAAATATGTTATCTTCATTTTTATTAATATTTTAACAATAAGTGTTCACCTAATTGCATAACTTGTGATGCTAAAGGATGTAGCAAATGCTAGTCTAATTATTATTTATACAATTATTAGTGTGTTTCTAATTGTCCTGCTAGCTTTGCTTCAGATTCAAATAAAACTTGTTTGCCTTGTGATTCTACTTGCTTAACTTGCTAAACTCCATGTAAATTATTTAAGAAAATAAAAAGATATTTAAATTCAATTTTTTAGATAATAAATTATATAATTATTTTTTTTAATAGAAAGCAGTACTTCATGCATAACTTGTAAGCCTAATACATATTTAAATCCCAACAAATCATGTCAAAGTAACTGTCCTTCATAATACTGGACTGATTAAGGAAATTGGAAGTGTTAAAATTGTAATCCTTAATGCTATAATTGTAAAGATCCTGGTAAAAATTAATTATTTTAATTTAAAGATAAAAATAGAAAAGTAAAAATATATTTTATTACTGTTTATATAAATAGGAGATTAAAATTCATGCACAAGCTGCTCTGGTAGTTCCTACTTGTCATCTAATTAGTGCGTAACCACCTGTCCTTCTAACACATTCAAATTAACATGTAAAAATTTTTATTTTTTATTTTTTATAAGTAAAATATTATATTAAATAGAACCCAATAATAACATATGTTAACCATGTAATAGTTCTTGCAAAACATGTGATGGTCCTAACAATAATAATTGTTTAAGCTGTTAGGCTCCAAATTTATTTTACTAGTAATCCTAGAAAACTTGTGTACCTCAATGCAATTCGAATTAATATTAGAATACAAATAATTAAACTTGCTCCCCTTGTGACACATCATGTGCAACATGCTCAGGCCCTAATAATAATAACTGTGTTACATGCACTGGAAATCTATTCTTATACTAAAATTAATGTATTCCCAACTGTCCTAGTAAATATTATAATAATACTCAAAACAATTAATGTTCTTCATGCGACTCTAGTTGTTATACCTGCAGTGGAGCATTTTCTAATAACTGTAAATCTTGCTAACTACCATTATACTTTGATCCAACATCAAATAAATGCGTTTAAACTTGTAATTAAAATCAATATCCTGATACAAGTTCAGATTAATGCAAACAGTGTGATTCTAGTTGTTAAACATGTAATGGTCCATCTATATCAAATTGTCTGAGCTGCAAATAAGGTTAAATTAAAAAAGATAATCAATTTACTAAATTTTTTATTTTATCAAAAGGATTATTTTTACAAAATAATTAATGTATATCAAAATGCGATGATTCATATTATGTTGTACCTTAAACTAATATTTGTTAAAAATGTGACTCTTCATGCTAAACTTGTTCTGGACCCTCTTAATCAGAAGTAACTTAATATCCAAGAATTATATATATATTTAAACAAATTATTATTAAAAAAGTGTGTTTCTTGTTCATCTAGTTTAATTTTTTTGAACAATTCCTGTCTTTCAGAATGTCCTCATAATTACTTTACTGACTAATAGCAGCAAATGAAAGAGTGTAAAAAATGTCATAGCTATTGTAAGCTGGGATGTAAAGGTCCTTTGGAAGAAGATTGTGACTCTATAAAATACCAATATTAAATTATATTTTATATTCTAACTGGTAAAAGTTTTATTTGGGTAGTCTCCTCTCTTTTTGGTTATTTTTATGATAAAAAATAATCCAAAATATATACAGATACTAACTTTCCTCCACTTTCTATTAATAGTGATAAAATTTCTAATATTTTTGGATAATATTAGGAAAATAATAATAATTACTAAAATGAAGAAAAACAATAAATATAGAATCCAACTGATGTAGGTTCTTAATAAAATGAAAAAGATTAATAAGCAAAATAAGCACTAACTTTGTAATTTTAAATGAAATTTGATTTAGATAAAATGAAAAGAGTTGGTAATAGAAGACCTAGATAAAAATTTTACAAATAATCTTTTTATGATAAATCGGAGCAGATTTTTGAGTGCTAATTACCATATTTGAATACAAATTAACCCACATTTACAAAAAGCATTAGCTAATTTGTGCCTACATAGACTAATCTTATTAATCCCTCTTTTTTAAAAGATTAAAAAGAACTGAATAAAAGAGGAGTCTAGGTTATATTACCTTACATTTACAAGTATAAGGCTAATCAAATATTCAAGTTTACAATAGTAAATAATTTATTTATAAATTGAAATGTATTAGTTTTTTCAATATGATTTTGAATTTCAAAAAGCAGTTCAAAGTTTATTTACAAAATAAATGAAATGAAAAAATTGATCTATTTTTATAATTAAATTTTTTTTTTGAGTTAATTTTAATAAATTTTAAATTAATTAGTTAGGAAATGAGTGGGTGTCTTTATTTTATTTCTATGATACAGAAGCTTCTAGGTTTATAAGGGCAACGTTAATATTTTTAAAATACTAGGCATTTTTCTTATCTACTGAATTTGTTTATGAGGTAAATCATTTGATCAATTTAAAAAATTTTTTAACAAATATTTTTATAAATGTTTAGAGCATTTAATTATTGTTAATTATTGCTTTGTTTGCCAGTTTAGCTGTGAAATAAATATTTAAGATTACACAATAATTATTGGTTAGAAAGTCTTTTAAATTTATAGCTGCTATTGTATTCTTTTTCATAGCAATTTTAGGTGTACATTTATACTTTTGGTTTTTACCTGAGTTATAATCTTTAAAATTTTTGAAAGATAAAACTTGGAGTATTTACTATGGATTACTTTTTACAGCTGATTTCATTATATTTTAATAATTATTCAGTTTTATTGAGTATATCTTTACAATAAAATACTTAAATGCCCTGTATAATGGAAGTAAACTTTCGAAAGTTTATAAATACTTAGCTAATGAATATTTTATATAAAAAATTAGATGATTAATAAATATTTTATACATTTGTGTTTGTATTTCATTACTCATAATCAAATTTTTTATTTGTTTACTCATTTTAATTATTTAATTAATTAATTTATTAAAATAATAAAGTCAAGGAAATAATATTTCAATATTACTAAACATTGAAAGTTTGTTTCATTCAATGACATTTTTTAAGCAATTCGGTTGCAAATTTTATATTTTATCTTTTAATATTTTAAAAATATTGTTATAAGTATTATTAATTATGATTTTAAAAAATTAAATAAAAAATTATTAATTTTATTTACCAAATTTTAAATTTAAATATTTTTATTTCAATTGCATTTGCAAAATAAAATAATAACAAAATGATTCATTTTTAAAGCACATTTCCTTCTAACACATTCAAATAAACATTTAAAAACATTTCTTCTATTTTTGTAATAAAATTTGTTATTTACAAACCAGAAACTAATAACAATATTTTTTAACCATGTTATAATACTTGTAAAATAAGTGATGGTCCTAACAAAAATAATTGCCTAAGCTGTTTAGCACCAAGTTTATTTTACTAATAATACTCGAAAACTTACATATCTGAATGTGATATTAAAATACAACCAATCAAACTAGTTCCCTCTGTGATATATCGTGTGTAACAGGCTTAGGATATAATAAATATAAATGTGTAACCTACAAAGGTAATTTATTCTTATATTTAAATTAATTCATATCTTATTGTCTTAAAAAATACTATATTAATAATGGGAATAACTAGATTAATAAATGCGACTCATTTGCTATACCTGCAATGGAACTGCTCTTAATAACTGTAAATATTGCTAATTACCATTACATTTTGATCATGTTTTTGTATAAGAAAACATATATTTTGTTTAACAAGAGAATTATTTTTTAAAATAAACTATGGGTATCTAAATGAAAAAATTATTATTTCACCTTGAAACTATACTTATAAAAATGAGATGCTTATGCTTTAATTTTCAAGGTGATCATTTTATTTGGTTTAAATAAAATAAACTTTAAAATATCTTTAAAAATAATAAATTGTTTAATATTTTATTTTATAAAAATAGGAGACCAAAATTCTTACAGAAACTGTAATGGATTGTTATGTTTCTATAAAAATTAATGCATTAACACTTTTCCTTCTAGAAAACAACAACAATATTTGCTAGTCTTGAATTAATCTTGAAAAAAAAGTATATTTTTATTAAAATTTATGCTTGAGAATTACTTCTTCTTTTGAAACCAATAACTATATTTGCAAGCCTTGTAATTAATTTTGAAATAAAAGTGATGGAGCTAAAAAAAATAATTGATTAAGCTACTAAGCCCCTTGATTTATTTTATTAGCAGAGGTTTAACAATTGAAGCTTTTTTTAGAGCAGGAGGAAGAAATCAATTTCCTCCAACCAATAAATCATATCAATAAAAAATATTATTATTTTAAAAAACTTATTTTGTGAATTTATTGGTATTATTTTTATTCTAAATAAAAATAAGTATAAAATGGCCTATGTCCTATTCGTTTCTAAATTACATAAAATGAAATAAAAAATCATCTTCAATACTTAACAAATTTAAGTTACTTAAATTTAAAAAAATACATAATCAATCTAATTTAGCTGAAAAATTTTTATAAAAAATTGTAATGCTTAAATATAAACAAATTTAATATCAAAAAAAAAAGAGAAAAGATAATAATCAAATTTTTTTATTAAATTAGTTTCTATCTAATATCAAATATTTGACTGTTTAGAAAAATTTACTAAAATTAATTCAAATTTTTTAATTTTTAGCATGTTCGCTGAATTAAATTTGATTTTCTTTCAGTATCTTAATCTAATTTACAAAACAAAACATTTATACTGATTGAAATTTAATTTATAAAATATAAGAAGTAATTAATATTTGTAATATTAAAAAAATATTTTCCAGTATTCAAAAAAACTAAGATATTTTAAATTAAAATTAATTATTTTACTAAACTTGAATTTACAAAAAAACATTTTAATTTAAAATTTTAAAAAGTATTTTATTTTTTAAAAGCCATAAATTATTTTAAACTCTAAAAATAATATTTTTATTTATTTCTTTTAATTTTTTAAATGTCATGATCTATAATTCTATCATTTTTAGTTATCTATTTTAATTAAAAGATTATTAGTCATTTATTTACTCCAGTAAAGATAGTAAATGCAAATATATATATTTAATTATTTTTGGTAATGACAGATAGAAGAACATTAATCTTAGTAATAAAATACCATTTATTAATATGAATTAAAATTCGCTAAGATAAAATCTTCAATCATATACAAACTCTATAAAAGTAATAGATTTTTATTAAAAATATAATATTTTCATTTAGTTTATGAACATTTTTTTAATTAATTAATTTGAGATATTTTTATCAATATTGAAATGACTGTTTAGCCTTATATTTATGAGTAATCATAAATTATATTGAGAAAATTTGATAAATACAAAATATAGTTAATCTATTTAGAAAAAAACTTTTATGCAAATTATGTAATCTTTTTAAAAAATGTTTTATTTTACATATTTAATTCCAATATTCACAAGTAAAATTACAAGAAAATAAATATTTAAAATTGTTTTAAAATAAATTTTCGTAGTATTTACATTTATTAAATTTATTTTAATAAGTAAGGAGAGGATGATTAATTAAAATTTTTTAATTCAAAAAGAAAAATTCTTCAGACTAATTATTGACTTAGCTTAAAAAAAAAAATATATATCAAAATTTAATATGACTTTATTATATCTAGACTGATTTTTATCAGAATAAGGAATTAATAAATTTACAAATTTATACCATGCCTGAAATTGATCACCTCAATTTATTATTTAAAAAGTAGAAAACAATTTTTAATTAAATTTAATTGAGTTTTAATTTTAAATATGGTGACAATCAAATATAATTCATTCCTTTATATAAATATTCTAATATACTTAGCTTATGGAGGTATAGTTTATTTTTAGAATTTATTTTTCAAATGTAATATGTTAAATAAAATATCCTAAATTATAAAGCTGAGAGACTTGTAGTTTAGGAATTAATTTAAACTTTCACTAGTGCTAGTGTTTAATGGTCTTCAAATACAGTAACTTAATGTCAAGCAACTGATCTTACTGAGTTTTCAAATAAAAGTGTGATGGGATTTTTTGGTTTAGGTGATACGACTTCTTAAAAAACATTTAGCAATATCCCCCCTCACTGGAGTTTATCGATTAGATTCGATTTGATACTTTACTAATCATTAGATCCCCCTGATTATATATATGTAAAAATTAATGGAAATAAAGATACTTTTCAGAAATTTAGTATTCTTGGTGGATATAAAATATGCTCTACTTCAGAATTATATGGAGATGAGTTAGTACTCTACTATTACAATATAATACATTCAAGTTCTTCCCTAGGTGTTACATTATAATCTCTAACGGATGAGGCTATAAGTAATGAAGGCTATGCCTTTAAGAATTTTTATCTATATGTAGATACTTGCCATGACTCTTGTTCAACTTGGTACGGACCTACAGCAGCTCAGTGCTTATCGTGTCCAAATTTCTCGACTAAAATTGGAAATACATATACATGCAATGCTGGTTACTCTGCATTAAATAATCAATGCATTTTGACTTGCACAACAGGTTATGTTAAAGATTCAACAGGTAAACTTTGCGTTTTAGATTTCTGTAACACTTCTACATGTAGTACTTGCTAAAGCGGTTTATGTACTGCCTGTAAATCAGGATTTTACTTATTAAATGGTTATTGTGTATCAAGCTGCCCATCATACTCAAAATTGAATGGATAATAATGCTAAGATTTATTATCTTTTACTAGTTGTAAATTCAACTTTTATAATTTTTTATTTTAAATTAAATATTTCAATTTTAAGATGGAAATTATTTGCTACAAACTATGTTTAATAATTACTTTGGAGAAAGTGAGGTGATAGGGGCTGGTTTGACCTTCTCAGGATTTTCATATAATTTACATGTTACCAGAGCACTGACTACTGTTTGTAGTGGAAAAACATTCTTAGGTGGAGCATATTTAAGCTCTCATAATGCTTAAATTTCTAAATAATTTACAGGATTGTAAATTTTTATATTTTACCAGAAATATATGTAATAATTAGTTAATTAATTAATTTTTTAGATAACCTCACTGGTCTATAGCTCTAGGATATACTTTGTATAAAATTGATTCATGGAATAATGAATATGTTTAATTGGTTGTAGATGGAAATGTTTTGGTTACAACAATAAGAGCTATGAATGATGGGGGAGCAAATTTATGTGGTAGAGTATAATACAATGATTAAATAATTTAAGTTGCATAGAATTTTACACATACAAATACCTCTCTTAGCTTAAATTTTCAAACCAATTTAAATAGTGATGCTTTTCAAGAATCGTATGGTATTAGAGAGCTATATGTTCTAGTTGACTACGTAAATAATTTAAATAACTTATTTTCACTTTTATTAAAATTTTTTAAAAAAGTGTTCCCCTAATTGTGCAAACTGTAATGCAAAAGGATGTAGCAAATGCTAGTCTAATTATTATTTGTACAATTATTAATGTGTTTCTGTATGTCTAGATGGATTTGCTTCAGATTCCAATAAAAATTGTTTACCTTGTGATTCTACTTGCTTAACTTGCTAAACTCCATGTAAATAATTTTATAAAAATAAAAAAAAAATTATTAGATAATAAATTATTGAATTTGTTGATATAATTTTTTTTTATAGAGAGTAGTATCTCATGCATAAAATGCTAGCCTAATACATATTTAAATCAAAATAACTCATGTTAAAGTAACTGTCCTTCGTAATACTGGACTGATTAAGGAAATTGGGAGTGCGAAAATTGTAATCCTTAATGTTATAATTGTAAAGATCCTGGTAATGATTTATTATTTTAATTTTAAAAAAACTAGATTAGAAAAAATACTTTTTGTTGTTATTGTGAGAGATTATATATTAAATTTAAATATAAATAGGAGATTAAAATTCATGCACCAGTTGCTCTGGTAATTCCTATTTGTCATCTAATTAGTGCATAACCACCTGTCCTTCTAACACATTCAAATTAACATGTAAAACTTATTTACTTTTTATTTTTTTTATTATAATTTATTATTTATTAGAACCAAATAATAATTTATGTTAAGATTGCGATAATTCTTGCAAAACATGTGATGGTCCTTAAAATAATAATTGTTTAAGCTGTTAGGCTCCAAATTTATTTTATTAGTAATCCTAGAAAACTTGTGTACCTCAATGCAATTCGAATTAATATTAGAATATAACTAATTAAACTTGCTCCCCTTGTGACACATCATGTGCAACATGCTCATTTAATAAAGAAATTTTATTAAAATATTTAAAACATTTATTTTCTGTTTAAAATAAATTCTTATAGTATGTGTATAAATATTTATTTTTCTTTTAAAAAATCTAAAAATAAATTTAATAAAATCTTATCTTTATTAATATTACAAGTTTAAATACTGTAAGACAATCAGAAATGAAAAGATTTAGCTGATTGTATTTTTTGCAAAAGATTTATGAATATATGCTTGAATATAATCAAAGAAATATAGAAGAATAAATTTTAAGCAAGTTTGAAAAAACAAAATAATAAAATATAGTAATTCAATTAGCTTCCATATCTTATCAAATTATAATATTTTTAACGCATGTTTTTTTTATTTTAAATAGAAATTACTGATATAAATTTCATAGTAACCTATCTAATATATCCACACAATCAAATTTTAATAAGAAAATAATTATCACTGAATTTAACTAAAAAAATATATTTATAGGACGCAATTAAATACTTTTAAATAAAGGAAGTCTCTTTTGTCATATTTTTAGTATTTATTTAAATATTTAATGAAAGTTATATTTGATTTTGGAATCTTTTATCCAGTTTATTTTCTTCATTCTCTAACTAAAAAGTATAAATTAAATATGGAAACTAAAGAAAAGCATAATTCTAAAATTTGAAGCAAGCATTTTGATGTTAAAAAAACAAAGTACCTTGAATTTAAAATAAAATTAATATTTGATCTAAATGAATAATTTTTTTGATGATCAATAATTTAATTTTATAAGTATTTATCTTTGTTTGTTTTTTAGATAATTAGAACTATCCTTATATCTATTTTAGGTGTCTGAATAGGATTAAATAAATAAGCATTCATTTATTTATTCCAGTAAAGTTAATGAGTAAAAATTCAAAAATTTATTTTTTCGATTAAAAAGTGATATTTGATTTTTTTCAATGAAAATGTTGTAGGTTATGTTTATTTTTAAAATAGATTTTGTATATTTAACTGAAATTATTTATCTTTTTTTTAGAATAAATGTTAAAAAAATTATCAGCTTATTATTTACTAAAATAGATTTTCTTTTACTTCTCTTACAAATTAAATTTTTACAAAATTTACATTTTATTTTTGATTGATGACTGACTGTAAGGTAAAATTTAAATTATTTTGATTAAGTTTTAAGAAGAAATGAAAAATGCTAGATTGTAAATATAATAAAAATGAAAAGATTTGGTTTGATTTTCAAAATCTTTTTGAGAAGTTAGTTAGTTAGATTTGTGCTTTTCAATATGTTTATTTACACTTGTATTTTTGGTAATAAACTGGAAACAAAAACTTAATTTTATTTAACTTAATTATGCTTCTTGCTAATTTATATGTCTAATATCTTTGGATTAATAACAAAAGCTAGTATGAATTATTGAATCATCTTTAAATGAAGATTAAAAATTGTAATTTAATAAATTTTACCACTCATTTAACTTAATGCTTTTTTTTACTCATTTAAATGTAATATGACCTTATTAAATATTAATTGATTTTATATGCATCATAACATTCATAATTTAATTAACAAATTTATACCATAAATCGATTACTTGAAAAAGTAATAATAAAAGTAGAAACAAACATTAATTCAATTTTTTTAAGCTTTAATATTCAATATCATAAATATGACAGCTATCAATAATTCACTTCTTTTAATCATTACTTTAATACGTATTACTTATGGAGGTATTACTCATTTTTAGCTATTTTTAAAATTTTTCATGTCAAATTAAATAATTATTGTCAATTTTTAGATGAATAACTTGTAGTCTAAGAGTTGATAGCAACATTCACTAGCTCAAGCGTTTAATGGTCTTCTAATAAAGTAGCTCAATGCCAAACAACTGATATCACAGAATTTTCAAACTAAAATGTGATGGGATTTTTTGGTTAAGGTGATACAACTTCTTCAAAAACATTTAGCAATATACCTCCTCACTGGAGTCTATCAATTAGATTTGATTTGATACTCTACTAATCATTAGATTGGAATGATTATATATATGTAAAAATTAATGGAAACACAGACAGTTTTCAGAAAAAAAATGCTGGTGGTGGATATAAAATGTGTATTCCTTCAAACTCATATGGAGATGAATTAGTACTTTATTATTACAATATAACACATTCAAGTTCTTCCATTAGCGTTACAGTATAATCTCTAACAGATGAAGCAATAAGCAATGAAGGCTATGGTTTTAAGAATTTTTATCTATTTGTAGATACTTGCCATGACTCTTGTTTGACTTGCAGTGGACCTACAGCAGCTTAATGCCTAACATGTCCATAATATTCGACATAAAGTGGAAATACATGCACATGCAATTCTGGTTATTCTGCATTAAATAATTAATGCATTTTAACTTGCACAGCAGGTTATGTTAAAGATTCTTCAGGCAAACTTTGTGTTTAAGACTTCTGTAATGCTTCTACATGTAATACTTGCTTAAATGGTTTATGTACTGCTTGTAAATCAGGATTTTACTTATTAAATGGGAATTGTGTATCAAGCTGCCCATCATATTCAACATTGAGTGGATAGTAATGCAAAGATTTAAAATCTCTAACAAGCTGTAAATTCTACATTATTTATTTTTATTTTTCATTTAAAATCTCAATTTTAAGATGGAAGTTATTTGCTATAAGCTATGTTTGATAATTACTTTGGAGAAAGTGAAGTGAAAGGGGCTGGTTTGACTATATCAGGATTTTCATAGAATTTACAAGCTACTAGAGCTTTCACTACTGTTTGTAATGGTAAAACATTATTGGGTGGAGCATATTTAAGTTCTGTAAATGCTTAAGTTTCTAGATAATTTACTGGATTGTAAATTTGTTATATTCTAACAGAATAATAATAATTTATTAATTAATTTACTAACTTTTAAGGTAACCTCACTGGTCTATAGCTATAGGATATACTTTATATAAAATCGATTCATGGGATAATGAATATGTTTAATCAGTTGTGGATGGAAATGTTTTAGTTACAACAACAAGAGCTATGAATGATGGGGGAGCAAATTTATGTGGTAGAGTATAATACAATGATTAAATAATTTAAGTTGCATAGAATTTTACACATACTAGTACCTCACTTACCTTAAAATTCTAAACCAATTTAGATACAGATGCTTTTGATGAATCATATGGAATTAGAGAGTTATATATTCTAGTAGATTACGTAAATAAAATTAAATACCTTTCTTTTATTTTTATTAACATTTTAATTAAAGTGTTCCCCAAATTGTCTAACTTGCGATGCTAAAGGGTGTAGCAAATGCTCATCAAGCTATTTTCTGTATAATTATTAGTGTGTTTCTGTATGTCCAGATAGTTTTGCTTCAGATTCAAACAAAACTTGTCAACCCTGTGATTCAACTTGCTTAACTTGTTCAACTCCATGTAAATAATTTTTAATACAAAAATAAAAAAGAATTCCTGAATTAGTTTATTTGATAATAATTGCTAAATATTTATAAATCATTACTTTATAATTATAACTAATAGAGAGTAATACTTCTTGCCTTACTTGCAAGCCTAATACATACTTAAATCCAAATAAATCATGTTAAAACAGCTGTCCTTCCTAATATTGGACTGACCAGACTAATTGGAAATGTTAAAATTGCGATACTTCATGTTATAATTGTAAAAATCCAGGTAATCATATATTATTTTCATTTAAAGATAAAAAATAATTTAGAAAAAATTGATTTAATTTATTATTGTTGGACATTAAAATTTAAATTAAAAAGGTGATTAAAACTCATGTACAAGCTGCTCTGATAATTTATACTTATCATCTAATTAGTGTATAAGCACTTGTCCTTCTAACACTTTCAAATTAACATGTAAAAAAATTTTATTTTATTTTTCTTTAGTATAAAATTTATTATTAAATAGAATCTAATAACAATATTTGCTAACTGTGCTATTCTAGTTGTAAAACATGTGATGGCCCTAACAATAATAATTGCTTGAGCTGTTAAGCTCCGAATTTGTTTTACTAGTAAACCTCAAAAACCTGTGTACCATAATGTAATTCAAATTAATATTAGAATACAACCAATTAAACTTGTTCCCCTTGTGATTTATCATGTGCAACATGCTCAGGACCTAATAACGATAATTGTGTTACCTGCACAGGAAGCTTATTCTTATATTAAAATAAATGCAATCCTAATTGCCCTAGTAAATTTTATAATAATACAAGCAATAACTAGTGTACTTAATGCGATCCCTCATGCTTTACTTGCAATGGAACAGCTCTTAATAACTGTAAATCTTGCTAATTACCATTATATTTTGATCCCACATCAAATTAATGCCTTCAAACATGTAATTCGAATTAATATCCAGATACAAACTCTGTTACATGTAAATAATGTGATCCTAATTGCTTAACATGTAACGGTTCTTCAAATTCAAACTGCCAAAGTTGTAAATAAGGTAGATTTATATTTTAAATTATCAGTTTGAATAATTGAAAAAATATTTTTTTTAAATAAAAGGATTATTTTTAGAAAATAATTAGTGCTTATCTAAATGTGACGATTCTTATTTCGTCTTACCTTCAACAAATATTTGCAAAAAATGTGATGTAACATGCTTTAATTGTTAAAATCCAGGTGATTATTATTATCTGATTTAAAGAAAAAAGAATTTAAATATTCTTAAAAAAAATATAAATAGTTTAATTTTTTATTATATAAAAATAGGAGACTCTAATTCATGCATAAGCTGTAGTGGATCGTTATATTTATATTAAAATTAATGCATAGGCACTTGTCCTTCTAATACTTTTCCACTAAAATGTAAAAAATTATTCATTTTAACTAAATTAATATATTTTATTTAAAAGAAACTAATAACAATATTTGCTAACTATGCGATTAATCTTGTAAAACATGCGATGGAGCTAGCAAAAATAATTGCTTAAGCTGCTAAGCTCCGAATTTATTTTACTAATAAACTTCTAAAACTTGTGTATCCCAGTGCAATTTAAATTAATATTAGAATAAAAACACTTAAACATGTTCTTCTTGTGATCCTTCTTGTGCTTCATGTTCTGGTCCAAATAATAGTAACTGTCTTTCTTGCTCTGGGAACACGTTTTTATATCAAAATTAGTGTATTAATTAATGTCCAATCAATTATTATAACAATATTAAAAACAACTAGTGTACTCATTGTGATCCTACCTGCTTGACGTGTAATGGAACAGCTACTAATAATTGCTTATCTTGTTAATTACCTAGATATTTTGATCCTATATCAAATTAATGTGTGACTACATGTAATTAGAATTAATATCCTGATCCGAATTCTGTTTAATGTAAATAATGTGATTCTAGTTGCTAATCATGTAATGGACCATCCACATAAAATTGTACAAGCTGCAAATAAGGTTTTTAATTAATAAAAATATTAAAATTTACTTTAATTTTTTTTCTTTTTAAAAGGGCAATTTTTCCAAAACAATTAATGCATATCAAAATGCGACAATTCTTATTTTGTTGTACCTCAAACAAATATTTGTTAAAAGTGTGACTCTTCCTGTTAAACGTGCTCTGGGTCTTCTCAATCAGAAGTAATTTAAAATTACATAAATACAATCTACTTAACTAAAATTATATTTAAAAGTGCCTATCATGTTCATCTGCTTTAATTTTTTTAGACAATTCATGTCTTTCAGAATGCCCACATAATTATTTTACTGATTATTAGTAGCAGCAGCAGACCAAAGAATGTAAAAAATGTCATAGTTATTGTAAGTTAGGATGTAAAGGTCCTTTGAAGGAGGATTGTGATTCTATTAAATACCAATATTAAATAATATTTTACATCCTTACTGGTAAAAGTTTTATTTGGGTAGCTTCTTCACTTTTTGGTTATTTCTATGATAAAAAATAATCTAAAATATTTACTGACTCTAAATTTCCTCCACTTTCAGTTTAAAGTGAAAAAATCTCTAATATATTAGGATAACAGAATGATAACTAATTTAATTAGGATAATAATAATATTAAAAATGAAGATAAATCATAAATTTAAAATCAAACAGAAGTTGCCTCATACCAAAATCCTTAAGATTAATTATCACAATAAATGTAAACTTTGTAATTTTAAATGAAATTCGATTTAGATAAAATGAAAAGAGTTGGAAACAGAAGACCTAGATAAAAATTCTACAAATATCCATTTTATGATAGATCTTCTTAAACTTTTGAATGCTAATTACCTTATTTAACTACTCACTAATCAAATCTTACTAAAAGTATTAGCTAGTTTGTACCTACTACAAATAATCTTATTAATCCTTCTTATATCTCTAATAAAAATGAATTGAATAAAAGAGGAGTTTAGGTTATATTACCTTACATCTATAAGTATAAAGCTAATTAAATATTTAAGTTTACTATAGTAAATACTTATTTTATTTTTATTAAGAAGGGATTTATTATTTTTATTTAGATTTTGAACTTTTAAAAAGTGCAAAACAAAATAAAATTAATTTGCTAATAAAATATTTGAAAATAAAAATTGATCCCTTCACTTTTAAAAATAAATTTTAATTAATTTTAAAATATTTAGTTAGGAAATGAATGGGTATCTTTATTTTATTTTTATGATACAGAAGCTACTAGGTTTATTAGAGCAACTTTAATTTTCTTAAAATACTAGACATTTTTCTTATCTACTGAATATGTCTATGAGGTAAATTTACTTTTTTATTTATTCAAAACCATATTTAATTATTATTTTAATTAAATATTTAGAGCTTTTAATTATTGCTAATTATTGCTTTGTTTGCCAGTTTAGCAGTGAAATAATTATTCAAAATTATACAATAAGTCTTAGTTAGAAAGTCTTTTAAATTTATAGCAGCTATTGTTTTGTTTTTCATAGCAATTTTAGGTTTACATATATATTTTTGGTTTTTACCTGAGTTACAGTCTTTAAAGTTTTTGAAGGATGAAACTTGGAGTATTTACTATGGATTGCTTTTTTCAGCTGATTTCATTATATTTTAATAATTATTCAGCTTTATAGAGTATATTTTTACTATTAAATATTTAAATGCAATATACAATAGCAATAAATTTGCTAAAATATACAAATTAATTGCAAATGAATATTTTATAAAAAAAATAAAATGACAAGTTAATTACATATACTTTTGTATTTCTGTATTAATTTATTTTATACTATTTATTTGATTCAAATCTTAGACTAATCAATTAATTTGTTCTAATTTTTCTAGTTTCCTAGCTTTTAAATAAAATTTTGTCAAATCTTTTTTATTTTGGTCACCAATCTTCTCAGACCTTCATTTAATTATTTCTAATAATAAAAAGAGAAAAACTATTTTTAGTATGCAAATATGATGAATTTTAAAAACTAATTCCATTAACTAATCAAAAAATTTTTAATATTTCTTATTAATTTTAAAATAGCAAATCTAATTGTATATAATTTAATTACAATTTTTAAAATTGAATGAAAAATATTTAATTTATTTAATAAGCAAATACAGATAAAATAATTTTATTACATAAATAGTTAAGTAATTAAGTAGCAAAAACATACTTAAAATAACAAAACTTACTTCATAAATAATATAAATTCTCTCAAATTTGATAATTTTAAATAGCTTATATTTATTAATTATAAAATATATACTCTAATAACATAAAAACTTCAATATGTTTTGCTTATAATAATTATAAATTTATTATAATAAATCCAATTAACTCTTTTTGTTTATTTGCTTATTTGGTTGGTTTATTGATTAATTTCATTTAGACTTAAAAAAATTATAGTTATGAACATCATTTTAATAGGAAAAATGGTTAATTATTATTTATCTGAAGAGAGATAAAAAGTAAAATATTAGTTAGTACACATAAAATTGAAAAACTAAAAATTTACGAATTCTATTGATTTTAATAACATTTATTAATTTAAAACATCAATTTTAAATTGAATATAAAAATCTGTACACGTTAGGACGCCAGTACTAGTATGAGAGTTGAAAAAAAAAAATTTTTTTTTAATGTCTGTAATTATTTATTGATTTGATAAGTAAAAGTTAAATTTATTCAAATAAGAAATATTAGTACTTGTTAATCTACTTGAGTAGTTGATAAAACCATATATTCACAAGCAAGGGCAAAATCTTCATAGAAAATAATTTCACTAACTCTTGACTCTATTTAAGCTTTTACTATGTGCTACTGTAGAAATTTGCTAATATATTTGGTTTTAGCTCAAAGTAATTTTACAAACCTATTTTTTTTTTAACATTAATATACTATTCCTTATATTTTTAATAATTTTCTATTTTGTGTTTATTAATAAAGGGTTGTTAGTGATTGTCTCTTCAATATGAAATCATTATTCTAACTTTTTATATTTTAGGGTTATTGTACATGCTATTTTAGGCTTAAGTTAATTTTATGATATTTATATATAATTAAATTATTAACTCATAATTTTATAATCTATATTAGATTGAATGATACTTAAATAATTACTCTTCTAATATCTGTTTAAAAATATTATCAATATATATTATATTTGAAAGATATTTCTATTTCATATTTCTTTATAGTATTAAATTTTTTAAATTTTCATCTAAAAATAAAATGAAAAATATTATTTCTCTCTATTTTATGTAAACAATTAATTTTTAATTATTTTACTTTTTATTTAAAAAATTAAAATGTTTGGATTTTTATTTAATTATTTTTTATGCTATAGCTAGCAACTCAATACTGCCCTTAATTTATGCTAAATATAAATTAACTTTTTGTTTTATTTTAATTATTAAATAAAAGTAAGTAATACTTCTTGTCAAACATGTAAGTCTGATTTGGGTTATTTTTGCTTATTTTTGTGATAAAAAAATCTAAAATATTTACTAACGCTACAACTCCTCCACTTTCAGTTTAAAGCAAAAAAAATTCTAAAATATTTGGATTACAAAATGATGGCTAAATTAAATACCATCAATCCTCATTAATTAAGGCCCCCTCCATGTCAAATTCTTCCCCTACATTGAGTGCCTTTTTTGATTAGAATATGATATGATTATAAATTTTTGATTTTGGGAAGAGTTTCTAAAATGTGATATATATTTTTATAGAAGCGCATATTATTTTTAATTAAGAAATATTTTAATTAACCATCAAAATTATTAAATTTAATTATAATATAATTTTAAAAACTAATCTATTTTTATAATTATCAACATTTTACACAATTTATTTACAAGAGATATAATTTCACAAGAAGCATTTTTTTAGCATGCTTAATTAATTCTAATATTATAATATATCTATTTAATCTTTTTTTTCTTATGAAATTAACTTTAAATGCATATCTTTGTATATTAGAGGTAAATTAATGAGTTTAATTTTATTCGTGAACTAGCTAGCATATCTAAGGATAATAAGAAATAAATATTTCTCTAATATTAAGATGAAATTTTTATAAAATTGAAATTAAATTTACTTATTTAATACAATTCAATACCATCATATAAAGCAAATATCCTTTTTCACATTTTTTGTAATAATATAGATATCAAATGAAAATAATGATTAATGATGGAGTTGTTTATTTAATCAGCTTTCATAATTTAATAATTATAAATTATATAGGAAAACTAAAAGAATACTTAATATCTTTGTTTGTTTTATTAAAATAATTAGATATAATCAATTAAATTTATGGCTATAAAATTTGTATTCCAGTAAGTTAAACTTTATTTTTAGGGTGTATGAGAGAAATTTTAATTTTGTTCAATATTTACATAAATATGAAAATTTAGGTAAGTAACATTGCATATATAATTAGAAATTAAATGGTTAAAGAATATTTAAGCATCACTTTTATAGAGTAAGCGCTAAAGTATTAATTAATTTAAAAAAAAATAAAATGGATTTAATTTTATTTCTATTTCAAATAAAGTTTTTTCCAATCTTACACTTTATTTTTGATGAGTAACAGACTATAAAGTAAAATTATTTAGACTTATTTTAAGAAGAAAAATAAATAATAGAGATAAAAAATAATAAATAGTAAAAGGATAAATTTTGAATAAGAATATTTTTAGCAGTTATTTAGATTATTTTTTTTCAATTCTATTATTTATTTATTTTTTTGTAGATTTGTTATTTTTGGTGATAAACAGAAAATAATAAATTAATTTTGCTATATTTAAATATATTACATTTTAACTTAATTATACAATGTCTTCTTTTATTAAACAGATTAATATTAATTATTGAAAAATTTTAAGATTAAAAATATTAAATCAATCAAATTTACTATTCGTTAGGGGGGATTCATATTCTAGAACCTATTTATTTTTATATCAATAAAAGAATATGTAATTTTTAGATTTTGTATGGGTCTCATACAGGACCTCGACACCCCTCCACCACTAATATAACCTTAAGCTATTTTTAAATATTAACATGTAATATGATCTTATTAAAAATAGATTGGTTTTAAATATTTCATAATATTAAGTTAAATAATATAAATCAATTAATTAATTGAAAAATTAATAAAAAAAGAAAAAATAATTTTCGGCATCATAATTATTATGACTATCAGTTATTACTCCCTTCTTTTCTTTGTTTTTTTAATAAATATTACTAATGGAGGTATTACTTGCTTTAAATTTTAAAAAAATATAATCATCAAATTAAATATATTTTTTTAATATTAGCTGAGAAACTGGTGATATAAGAATTGATTACAAATTTCACTAGCTCTAGTGTTTAATGGTCTTCTAATACAGTAACTTAATGCTAATAAACTGATCTCACAGAATTTTCAAATTAAAGTGTAATGGGGATTTTTGGTTAAGGTGATTCTACTTCTTCAAAAACATTTAATGATCTTCCTCCTCACTGGAGCCTATCTATCAGATTTGATTTGTTACTCAGCTAAACATTAGATGCAATAGATTTTATATATATATAAATTAATGAAAACACAGACAATTATCAGAAATTTATTCCTACTGGTGGATATAAAATATGTTCTGCTTCAAGTTTATATGGAGATGAACTAGTACTTTACCATTACAATACTACTCATTCGAGTTCTTCCATAGGTGTGTAAATAAAATCTTTAACTGATGAACCTATAAGTAATGAAGGTTATGGTTTTAAGAATTTTTATCTATATGTAGATACATGTCATGACTCTTGTTTGACTTGTAATGGTCCCACATCAGCTTAATGCCTAACATGTCCACCAAATTCTACATAAAGCGGAAATACATGCACATGCGATTCTGGTTACTCTGCATTAAACAATTAATGCATTTTAAATTGCACAACAGGATATATTAAAGACTCTACAGGTAAACTATGCGTTTAAAATTTTTGTAGTTCTACTACATGTAGTAATTGCTAAAAGGGTTTATGTATTGAATGTAATTCAGGATATTACTTATTAAACGGCTATTGTGTATCAAGTTGCCCATCATATTCCAAATTAAGTGGAAAGATATGCGAAGATTTGATATCTTTAACAAGCTGTAAATTCTACATTATAACTTTTTATTTTAAATTAAAAATTTTAATTTTAAGTTGGAAGTTATTTGCTACAAACTATGTTTAATGATTACTTTGGAGAAAGTGAGATTTAAGGAGCTGGTCTGAAAACCTCTGGATTTTCATATAATTTGCATCTTACCAAAGCGTTAACTACTATTTGTAGTGGTAAAACATTATTAGGTGGAGCATATTTAAGTTCTAAAAATGCTAAAATTACTAAATTATTTACTGGATTGTAAGTTTTTTATATTTTATCAGAAAAATATTAAGTTATAAATTAATTTATTAACTTTTTAGATAACCTCACTGGTCTGTTGCTATAGGATATACTTTGTATAAAATTGATTCATGGGATAATCAAAATGTTTAATTAGTTGTAGATGGAAATGTTTTAATTACAACAACAAGAGCTATTAATGATGGAGGAGTAAATTTATGTGGAAGAATATCATTCTTTGATTAAATAATTTAAGTTGCTAAGAATTTTACCCATACTGATACAAACCTTAATTTAAAATTTTAAACCAGTTTAGATAAAGATGCACTTGAGCAATCTTATGGTATTAGAGAATTATATGTTCTAGTTGATTACGTAAATAAAACTAAACACCTTTCTTTAATCTTTATTAAAATTTTAAATAAAGTGTTCCCCTAATTGTCTAGCTTGTGATGCTAAAGGATGTAACAAATGCTCATCAAGCTATTTTCTGTATAATTAATAATGTTTTTCTGCATGCCCTGAGGGTTATTCTCCAGATTCAAAAGAAACTTGTCAACCATGTGATCCAACTTGCTTAACTTGCTCAACTCCATGTAAATAATTTTTAAAATAAAAAAGTAACTCCTAAATAAGTTAAATGGATAATTATTGCGAAATATAAATCACATTTTTATTTTATTTTTATTGTTTGACAAAAAGTAAGTAATACTTCTTGTTAATCATGTAAGTCTGATACATACTTAAATCCAAATAAATCTTGTCAAGATAGCTGTCCTCCCTAATACTGGATTGATCATACTAATTTGAAGTGCTAGAAGTGTGATGATTCGTGTCATAGATGTAAAAGTTCTGGTAAATATATTTTTCTTTTATAGATAAAAATAAATTTGAAAAATATTTATTATTGTTATTATAATAAACTAAATTTTAAATTAAAATAGATTTAATAAGATGTACAAACTGTTCTGGTACTTTGTTCTTGTCTTAAAATTAATGTAAAAGTACTTGTCCTCCTAGCACGTTCAAATTTATATGTAAAAAAGCAATACGTTTTTTTTAGTAATAAATTTATTATTAACTAGAAATTAATGACAATATTTGTTTACCATGTGATGATTCTTGTTAAACTTGTGATGGCCCTAACAAAAATAATTGTTTAAGCTGTTTAGCACCAAGCTTATTTTATTAATAAACCTCTAAAACATGTGTATCTAAATGTAATTCTAATTAATATTAGAATTAAACCAATTAAACTTGTTCCTCATGTGATATCTCCTGTGCAACTTGCTCAGGACCTAATAACGATAATTGTATTACATGCGCAAGAGGTTTATTCTTATATTTAAATAGATGCATACCTAAATGCCCTAGTTAATATTATAATAATACTGACAATAACTAGTGTACTTAATGCGACACCACTTGCTATACCTGTGATGGAACAGCTCCTAATAACAGTAAATCTTGTTAATTACCATTACATTTTGATCCTACAACAAATTAATGCCTAATAACATGTAACTAAAATTAATATCTTGATATAAACACTAATATATGTTAATAATGCGATGCTACTTGCCTAACATGTAATGGCCCTTTAAATTCAAACTGTAAAACTTGTAAATAAGGTAGTTAAATAAAATATTAATATAAATTAAAAGCTTTTATAGAATAAAATATATTTTTATTTAATAAAAGGATTATTTTTAGAAAATAATTAATGCCTATCTAAATGCGATGATTCATATTTTGTCTTACCTTCAACTAATATTTGTAAAAAGTGTGATGCAACATGCTTTAATTGCCAAAATCCAGGTAATTATTTTATTTAATTTAAATGAATTATAATTTCAAATATTCTGAAAAAAAAAGCGAATAATCTAATTTTTATATTATAATAATAGGAGACTCAAATTCATGTACAAGCTGCAATGAATCGTTATATCTTTATTAAAATAAATGCATAAGCACTTGTCCTTCTAATACTTTTCCTTAATAATATCCTGATAAAAATTCTGGTTAATGTAAATAATGTGATTCTGGTTGTTAATCATGTAATGGGCCATCTGCATAAAATTGTACAAGCTGCAAACAAGGTTTTAAAATAATAAAAATATTAAAATTTACTTTTTTTTTTCTTTTTAATAGGATTATTTTTACAAAAAAATTAATGCATATCAAAATGTGACAAATCTTATTTTGTTGTGCCTCAAACAAATATTTGTTAAAAGTGTGACTCTTCCTGTGAAGAGTGCTCTGGACCTTCCTAATCAGAAGTAATTTAAAATTGCATAAAAACATACTACTTAACTAAAATAATATTTACAAGTGCCTATCATGTTCATCTAATTTAACTTTTTTGAACAACTCATGTATATCAGAATGTCCACTTAATTACTTTATTGATTATAAGTAGTAATAGACCAAAGGATGTAAAAAATGCCATAACTATTGTAAGTTAGGATGTAAAGGTCCTTTGAAGGAGGATTGTGGTTTTATTTAATACAAATATTAAATAATATTATATATTTTTATTGTTAAGAGTTTTATTTGGATTATTTCTTCACTATTTGGTTACTTTTATGATAAAAAATAATCTAAAGTATTTATTGATACTACAGCTCCTCCACTTTCAGTATAAAACAAAAAAAATTCTTAAATATTTGGATTACAAAATGATGACTAAATTAAATATACGGATAATAATCATAATATTAAAAATGAAGATAAATCATAAACATAAAATCCAATAGAAGTAGCCTAATTCCAAAATCCATAAGATTAGTAAATAAAATAAGAGTAGTAGACTTTCTAATCTTAAATTAAATAAGATTTAGATAAAATGAAATGTGTAGGAAACAGAAGACCTAGATAAAAATTTTACAAGTTTTATGATAAATTTTCATAAATTTTAGCTTACTAATAATCTTTTCATTAAACATATCTTAATAAAAGTGCTAGCTAGATTTTACCTACAACAAATAATCTTACTAATAACACAAATCTCTCAAATTAAAATGAATTGTATAAAACAGCAGTTTAGAATATGTTACCATTACCTTAGATCTATAAGTATTAAACTAATGAAAAATTTAAATTTACTATTGTAAATAATTTATTCTAATTTAAAAGGGATCTTTTATTTTTTTTAAGATTTTGAACTTCTATTGAGTTTAAAACAAAATAAAATTATTTCAATTTTAAAAAATGGATCTCTAATCACTTTAAAATAATAAAAATTAATTAATTTAATATTATTAGTTAGGAAACGAATGGGTATCTTTATTTTATTTTTATGACACAGGAGCTACTAGGTTTATTAGAGCAACTTTAATTTTCTTAAAATACTAGATATTTTTCTTATCTACTGAATATGCATATGAGGTAAATTATTTTTATATTTATTAAAACCTATAATATTAAATTAATATTTTTATTAAATATTTAGAGCTATTTGTTACTAGTTATTGCTTTGTTTTTCTGTTTAGCAGTGAAATAAATATTTAATTTTATACAATAAGAATTGATTAGAAAATCTTTTAAATTTGTAGCAGCTATAGCTATCTTTTAAATAACAATTTTGTGTATACATCTTTATTTTTGGTTTTTACCTGAGCTACAAACTTTAAGGTTTCTGAAGGATAAAACTTGGAGTATTTACTATGGGTTATTTTTTGCTGCTGATTTCCTTATATTCTAATAATTATTCAGTTTTTTAGAGTATATATTTACTATTAAATACCTAAATTCGCTAATTAATACAAATAAATTTGCTAAAATATATAAATTTTTTGCAAACAAATATTTTATATAAAAATTAAGATGATTTATTACATATTTATATATATTCCTGTATATATTTATTTTATAATGATTATTTAACTCAAATCTAAAATTAATCAATTACTTAATAAAAATTTTTCTTGTTTCATAGTTTTAAAATACAATGAAGTAAATTCATCTTTTTTTAGCACACTCTCCCTCTAAAAATCTTCATTTATTTACTTATAGTTTTTTAAAAAAAGTGTCTATTAAATAAAAAATAAATTTTGATGGATTTTTATTAAATATTATCTTTTTTAAAAATTGTGTTTCAAGATACTAAAAATACATTTAGATGACATAAGACTAGTTTAAATAACTTTAAGCAGAAGAATTAAAAAAGAAGAATGAGTAAAAATTTACATATTTTTTTATTAATGATGAATCTTTGTCGATAAAGCTTAATTCAAATTATAATAGAAAGAACAACTCCAGAATTATTAAATTTCGATTTCTGATTATTATTAGATTGAACTCTGATTACTCGTTTCAATAAAGCTAAATTCATTTATCACTTTTTTATAATGTACACTTTTTATTTTAAGTTATAATAATGAATTGAATATTACCACTAAATTATAATTTCCCTTTAATATTTAATGGGAATGAAGTAATTATAATTAAGTATTTATTAATATTTAGGATTAAATAGTGATAATTTTTACCCCTTTTTTTCTTTTGTTTTTAACTTATTAAATTAATTTTGTAAATTTAAAGTAATATTACAGAAAATAAAAATCTATCAAATAAATCTAAAACCTCTTTACATCTTTTATTTCATTACATTAAAATTAAAAAGAATAATTACTTTCTAATTGTTCATATACTAATAAAATTCCTTCTGAATCTATCTATTTACTAAATGCTTTAGTGATTTAATTTCATCAAACTAATTAGATCATATTCTATAAAAAAATAATGAGAAATAAATCAAAAATTAAATTTTTTTATTTGAAACTTCTTTTTAAAAATAATTTTTTACTTTTTGTAATTACAAATCAAAAAAAATTTTTATAAAACTGAGATATATTTATTATTTAAAATGATAGTTTTTCTTTTAATTTAATAAATTATTTTATTATATCTTAATATTTATCAAATATGATCTATAATTGCAGAATTTTAATGAACATTACTAATTTTAATAAACTAGATAACAATTTAATCAATCTAATAAAGAATAAATTTATAATATCTAACTTGATATAAAATATACTTAAATAATTTATTTATAATTATATTATAGTTATGAATAACTTAAACAAAAATAAGAATTTTGACTTTTCAACACAATTTTGTTTTAATTGGGGGTAAAAAATTAATTAATAACAAACATATTAAATTTGAATTGTAATATTTTTGACACACAATTAATTTACCAATAATTTGAAACAAAAACTACCTCAAAAAGTATAAAGCAAGTAATAATTTTATTAAAAGCTAATTTTAAATAATATAATATTGATTTTAGTGCATTACTACAACAAAATTATTTTATCTTTTTAAAATTATTATAAAATTATTAACAATTAATCAAAATGTACAGCCTATAAAACTTCGAGTTTCTCATTCACACACACATATATTTATATCTTTGCGATTATTATTAACCAATAATTAAATATTTCTTCAACACCACAAATAAAATAGATAACTTTGAAAAAATGCATGTCTAAATACTATTTAATTATTTATATATTTAAATAAAATATTCAATAGAATAATTTTATGATCTGATCATAATAAATTTTTTTATTAAAAATAATTCTCTTGTAATAACACGATAGCCCTATTATGAATATCTAATTTTTCCACCATTAAAAAGGTATATTAAATTTTTTAATGTAATTAAAAATAGTAAGCAAATGACAACAAAAAATAAAAAAAGGTTACAATATGTTGAATTTGTGATTAAATCAAATATTTCATCAATAATTTATAGCCAACAAATTTTTATTTACTGTCACATATTTATGTGGTAAATTTAAATTACACAATTTCATTAAATATACAGTAAGCTTAATAAAAACTATCATTAAAAAAATAAATATAAATTTGATTATTTATCAGTAAATTTACTAGATTTTAATGATAATATTTTCAGGAATCTTATATTCCTCACCATTCTTTCTTTTGATTTTCTAAATTGATATTTGGAAATTTTAATTATAATTTTTTACATTAATTATTGTTCTTTTGGAAAATCTCAATTAGGTAATATTTTTTATCTTATAAATGATTAAAAATAAATAATTATACAAATTTCGATAAATTTTAAGATTGTTTTCTATAAACAAAATATTTTAAGAATAAATTTTACCAAGTTTTATAATGAAATTTATTTTTAAAAACTTTTAAATTTTACTTACATTATTTATAGTTTGGCTGCGCATGCAAAAAATATATTACTTTTAATTAATATTTGATCTCAGTTAATAAATAACGTGAAATTAAATTAAAGTATATTTACTTCAAACATTTTGTTTTTTTAGTGTATTTATTTATTAAAAACTGAGTAATCAAAATAAATTTTAAAAGCTCTGTTACTTTTGATTTAGAGTATATCTTATAAAATAATAAATTAGAATTGTAAATAAGGTATTATATTAACTGTTTGATAATAAGCAAAAATTTCATTATTAAAAAGTTAAAACATTTAAAATATCAAAATTTAACCAAAAAAACAAAAGAACTATGAAAATGTAAAATATTTAATTTTATTTGTTACTTCTGCTCATTAATACTGCTTTTGGAGGTAAATAAATATTTTTTATTTTTTTAAAGAAATGGCATTATAGTTTTTTTAAAAATTAAAGTTGAGACACTCGTATTTTAAGATTTGAATTCAGTATTTACAAGTCCTGGTAGTTAGTGGAATTTAAATGTTGTTACTCAATGCTAAACAACCGACTTTACTGAGTTTTCAAACTAAAGTGCCGTGGGCTTTTTTGGTATAAGTTAATCTTATTCTACTAAAATATACTAACCTTTTCCGCCTCATTGGAGTATGTCAGTTAGATTAGATCTTATACTTTATCAATCTTTAGATCCTAATGATTTGATTAAAGTAGAAATGAACACATATAAGGATGGATATACTAGAGAAACATGCTGTTCAGGGGAGAATATTTGTATTAATAATAACACTCCTTATGGAGATAAGTTAGTCCTATTTTATAGAAACTTTACTCATTCAGATTCCTAACTAAATATAACTATTTCATCTAAATAAGATACAGAATTACCAGATGAAGGTTTTGGATTTAGAAATATTTATATTTTTGTTGATACATGCCACGATTCTTGCTTAACTTGTAATGGACCAAGTGCGAATTAGTGTTTAACTTGTCCACCTAATTCTACATAAAACGGAAATACTTGTGTATGTAATTCAGGTTATTAAGCTCTAAGCAACTCTTGTATACAAACATGCTAAACAGGTTTCATTTAAGATTCTTCTGGAAAACTTTGTGTTTAAGATTTTTGTTACAATTTGAAATGTTAATCTTGCTAAAGTGGTTTATGTACTTAGTGCAAACCAGGATATTTTTTGTTAAATGGGTAATGTGTAGCAAGTTGCCCTTCATACTCTACATTAAGTGGACAGACATGTATAGATATCGCATCTTTAAATAGCTGTAAGATTAATCATATTAAATTATATTATTTTAAATTAACAATATATTTTAAAAGATAGGAATTATTTACTGAAAAGTATGTTTAATACCTTTTTTAGTGAGAGTGAAATTAATGGTGCTGGTATAATCGCATATGGATTTTTAGGGTTTATTTCTAGTAATAGCAGAGCTCTAACCACTGTATGTAATGGAAATACACTATTAGGAGGAGCATATCTCAGTTCTAAGAATTCTTACATTTAAACAAAATTTACAGCAGTGTAAGCTTTTTAAATTAATTATGAAATTAAACATTTTTAATTAATTATAATAGGTTACCTCATTGGTAAGTAACCATTGGATATACTTTATACAAAATTGACTCATGGAATAACGAAAGTGTTCAGCTTATAGTTGATGGAAATGTAAAAGTAACGACTACAAAAAACGCAAGTGATGGTAGTACTAATTTATGCGGAAGAGTTTCATAAAAAGATTAAATAATATAGATCTAATAAAATTTTGCTCATTCATCACCTTCTCTTTTATTGTAAATAAAAAGTAATCTAAATAGTGATCCATTTACAGAGTCTTATGGAATTAGAGAGCTTTTTGTGCTAGTTGATTATGTAAAATAAATTAATAATATTTTATTTTATTTACTAAATTAAAAAAGTGCTCTCCTAATTGCCTTTCATGTAATGCATCAGGATGTACCTAATGTCAAGCTAACTATTTTATGATCAATTTAAAATGTGACACAGCTTGTCCTATTGGTTACATTTCAGATTCGAATAATATTTGCCAACCTTGTGATTCATCTTGTAATACTTGCTCTTAACCATGTAAATCACTATTGATAATTTTATATCCAAATTATAAGAAAAGAATCAAATTATTTTTGCAGACAATTCAAATTTTAGCTTAAAGTTATTTATTTTTATATTCATTATAAATAATGATAAATAAACTAAAAAAAATTTCAACCTTTAATAAAAAATTTTAATTTTTACAAAATTTTTAAAACTTTGATTCTCAACATTAAGGGGGAATACATTCAAAAATTATTTATTATATACTAAAAAATTGCTAATATTTAAAAAGTAAGCAGTACTTCTTGTTTGAGTTGTAAGCCTAACACTTATCTTAATCCAAATTAAACTTGTTAAAATACATGCCCTACTTAATACTGGGGTAATAATGCAAATTGGTAATGTTAAGCATGTGACTCTACATGTTATACTTGCTAAAGTCCAGGTATTTATTATTATTAATTTTTAATATTTAAACAATATATTTTACATGTTAATCTTCTAATTTTATTATAATGTGTAGCATAAAATATTATTATTTAAAATTTCATTTTTAAAAAAGGTGATTCTAATTCATGCACAAAATGCGCTGGATATCTTTATCTATAATTAAATAAGTGTATTGCTGCTTGTCCTTCTAATGCATTTCCAAATAAATGTAAATATACTCAATTTCAATTATATTAAAATTTTTTATTTAAAAGAAACAAATAACAATATTTGCTAGTTATGTGATTTATCCTGTAATACATGCGATGGACCTAATAACAATAACTGTTTAAGTTGTCTAGCTCCTAGTTCATTTTACTAATAAAGCTCTAAAACATGTGTGTCAACATGCAATTCAAATTAATATAAAAATACTGCCAATCAGACATGTTCTTCTTGCCATTAATCTTGTACTACTTGTTCAGGTCCCAGTAGTTCAAATTGTCTTTCCTGCTCAGGAAATACATTTCTTTATCAAGGCTAATGTATTACTAACTGCCCTGTCAAATTTTTTAATAATGCAACTAATAACTCATGCACACCTTGTGATATTACATGTTATACATGTACTAATGTGAATCCTAATAACTGTCTGTCTTGCCAATTACCAAATTATTTTGATCCAACATCAAATAAATGCCTTACTACTTGTAATACAGGTTATTATGCTGATTAAAGCTTAGTTTCATGTAAATAATGCCATTCATCTTGCTTAACATGTAGTGGCCCATTATAATCTAACTGTCTATCTTGTAATACAGGTAAATTAATACTATTTATTAAAGATAAATGAATTAAAAAAATATTTAAAATATCAAATTTAAAAAGGATTATTCTTACAAAATAATTAATGTAAATTAAGTTGCGATATTTCCTATTATGTATAAAACTTAACAAACATATGTTTGCCATGCAATTCGTCTTGTAAAACATGCGATGGACCTAATAACAATAATTGCTTAAGCTGTTAAGCTCCGAATTTTTATCAATAAAGTCTAAAAACTTGTGTAAATTAGTGTAATTCAAACCAGTTTTAGGATACAATCAATCAGATATGTTCGCCTTGTGATTCATCTTGTTGGACATGTTAAGGCCCAAGTAATATAAACTGTCTCAGTTGTACTGGAAATGCCTTTTTATATTCGAATTAATGTGTTTAAAATTGTCCTTTAAAATATTTTAATAACTCATCTTCATCAAACAAATTATGTACTATGTGTGACTTAACATGCTTTACATGTAGTGGAAGTGCTTAAAACTAATGTTTGTCATGTAAATTACCAAGATATTTTAATCCAACAAATAATTAATGTGTTTTAGCATGCGATTCAAACCAGTACGCTGATGCAAACTCTGCTTAATGCAATTTATGTGATTCTTCTTGTTAAACCTGTAATGGTCCACTACCATCCAATTGTATAAGTTGTGCATCAGGTAAATAAATATTTTAATTTAATAATGAAGCATTTATAAATTTTTTCTTTAAATAAGGATTATTCTTGTAAAATAACTATTGCAAGAGTAGTTGCGATGGATCTTATTTTGGAGACAATTAAACAAATACTTGTTAATAGTGTGATTAATCTTGCAAAACATGCAATGGACCAAATAGTAATTAATGTTTAAGTTGCTAAGCTCCATAACTCTTTTATCAATCAAGTTCTAAAACATGTGTAGCTAATTGTAACTTAAATTAATATAAAGATTAGACCAATTCAATATGCTCTCTTTGTAATTAAACTTGTAGTACTTGTTTTGGTCCAAGTAGTACTAATTGCCTTTCTTGCTCAGGAAATAATTTTTTATTTTAAAACTAATGCATTTCTAATTGTCCTTTAAATTACTTTAATAATCTTCAGAATAATAGATGCACTGGATGTGATCCAACATGTTATACATGTAATGGAGCTACTTCAAATAATTGTTTAACGTGCTAACTCCCAAAATATTTTGATCCCACAACTTCTTAATGTGTTTTAACGTGTAATTCTAACCAATATGCTGATAATAATTCTGCTTCTTGTAAATAATGTGACAATTCTTGTTTAACATGCAATGGCCCATTAAAATCTAACTGTACAAACTGCGCATCAGGTAATTTAAAAAATTTTTTTTAAATACATCATGAATTATCGTCAATTTTTTTTCAGAGTTTTTATATATTTTTGTAAAAAAAAAGGTCTATTTTTATAAAACAATTTCTGCAAGTAAATTTGTGATGGTTCTTATTTTGGTTAAAGCTTAACAAATACATGCTAGCTATGTAATTAATCTTGCTTTAACTGTAATGGCCCAAATAACTATAATTGTTTGAGTTGTTTAGCTCCAAATTTATTTTTTCAATAGAATACTTGTGTGGCATAATGTAACTAAAATTAGTTTAAGGATCTCAACAGCTAAATTTGCTCTCCTTGTGATTCTTCATGTAATTCATGTTCAGGACCAAGTAATATTAACTGTCTATCTTGCACTGGAAATTTGTTTTTCTTTTAAAATTAATGCATTCAAAATTGTCCTTTGACTTACTTTAATAATTTTTCAAATAATTAATGCACTTAATGTGATTCAACATGTTTTACATGTAATGGAGGTGCTTAAAATAATTGTTTAACTTGTTAGCTTCCTAGATACTTTGATCCTACTACAAATTAATGTGTTTTAACTTGCAATACCAATCAATATCCTGAAAATAGCTCTATTTCATGTAAGTTATGCGACTCTTCCTGCTTGACTTGTGATGGCCCATCAGCATTTAATTGCAAATCTTGTAGATAAGGTAAAAAAATTTATATCTTATATAAAATTTATTATATTTAATCATATTTTTTTGTTAAACTAGGACTACTCTTTCAAAATAAACAATGTAAATAAGCTTGTGATGCATTTTATTATTTGGAAGTGTTAACAAGTACTTGTAAGTCATGCGACTAATCATGCAAAACATGTGATGGACCGAACAGTAATAATTGTTTAAGCTGCTAATCTACTTTATTTTATCAGTAGAATACCAAAACATGTACTTCATAATGCAATTTAAATTAATATTTTGATACTTCTAGCAAAACTTGTACTTATTGTCATCCTTCATGTGCTTCATGTTCAGGTCCTAATGATATCAACTGTCTTACTTGTTCAGGAAATAAATTTTTATATTAAAATTAGTGTATATCTAACTGCCCTGTAAAATACTATGGCAACATTCAAAATAAATAGTGTGCTCCTTGCGATCCTACATGCTATACATGCAATGGAAATGCTTTGAATAATTGCTTATCTTGCTAGTTGGATAGATATTTAGATCCCACAACAAATTAATGCGTTCAAAATTGTAATTCAAATTAATATCCTGATACAAATTCTGTTACATGTAAATAATGTGATTCTTCATGCTTAACATGTTATGGTCCTTCTGCTTAAAATTGTAAAAGTTGCAAATAAGGTAATTAATTAATAAAATTAAAAAATTAAAAGTAAGAAATGTTTTACTTTTAAAAAAGGTGAATTCCTATAAAATAATCAATGCAAGTCAACATGTGATGATTATTATTTTGTTCTTCCTTAAACTAATACTTGCTAATAATGCCATCCAACTTGTAAAAAATGCTCTGGATCTTCCTTAGATGATGTAATTTTTTTTTATTTAAAAGATATTAATATTTTTATATAAAAAGTGTTTATCTTCTTGTGCTCCTAACTAAATATCTCTGAAGAACAGCTGCGTTACAGATTGTCCTGAAAATTATTATTCTGATTAATCACAGTAAATTAAAGAGTGCAAAGAATGTCATAGCATTTGTAAAAGTGGATGCATTGGTCCCTTAAAATAAGATTGTGATTCAATTAAATATCAATATTAAATTATATTATATATCCTTTGCGTTAAAAGTTTACTATGGGTCATATCTTCAATAATTGGCTATATTTAAGATAAAAAATAATCTAAGGTATATAATAGAATCATGGATTAACCTTAAGCGATTGAAAGTGATAGAGCTTCTTAAGAATACAAAGATTAAATTTAATTTTATAAAACAGACGTTTAATCAAGTCCAAGCAAAACAAAAATGTTACAAACCTTTTCTTAAGAGTTACAAGAATAATAATAACCCAACTAAGAATAAATTACTTAGGTGGAAACAAAACTAAATATAAATACCAAAACAAATGTAAAGAGAAGACCTAGAAAACTTACACATAAAAATATTTTCTACTAAAAATCTTTACAAACCGAATTAGGTTCATAAATAAATATACAACCAAACATGCAATCCATTATTAAAAGTACCAGTTTGTTTACTCCTAATGCTTCTAATATGGCTGGTACATTACACACTAAAGACTAAAAAGAGTAACATACTTAGAATACTATCAATTTAGAACCAAAAAAGGAAAGCTATGCTGCTGTCAATATTCTTAGATTTACAATTGTAATATTTTTAATTTTATCAAAACTGTCTAAAGAATTAATACCCATTGTTTAATAATAGTGATTTACTCTTAGTTTATAATATAAACCCTCCCATTTATTATAATTATTAATAGTTCTAATTAAAATAATATTTTAAATATTAGTTAGGAAATGAATGGATCTCTTTATTTTACTTCTATAATAATGTCAATTCAAGGGTTATAAGAGCTACATTAATATTCTTAAAATATCAGGCATTCTTCTTATCTACTGAATTCATTCAAGAGGTAAAATTGATTTATTTATTCCTTTTGTATTTTTACTTAATATTTTTATTTAATAAAGAACCAGTATCCTTCTATTTTACTATGGATTGCTTTATTGTTTAGCATTATGATTAAATAAGCCCTTAATATTTTACAATCAATTTTAGTCTAAAAGCATTTCAGATTAATTACTGTGATAATATTTTTTTTCATGGTAGTTTTAACAATCCAAGCTTATTTTTGGTTCTTGCCTCAGATTTAATCTTTAAAGTATTTGAAGGATGTGACTTGGAGTTTTTATTATGGGTTAGTTTTTGCCTCAGATATACTTATCCTTTAATAGTTATTAAGCTTTTTTGAGTATTTCTTTACAATTAAATACTTAAATGCTTTAAAAACTAAAAGTAGATTTTTAAATATTTACAAATATTTAAGCAATGATGATTTTATAAAAATATTAAATAAATGAATTTCTATTTTATATAGTTTTATATGATTTTTATGTATGATTTATTAACTTTTAAAAATTGGAATTTAAACATCTAAAAAATTTATTAATAAATCATTTTTATGATTAATATGACTTTTAATATCCTTTTTTTTAAATATATGAAATAGTTATTCTTTATGTAAACAAATTATATTAATTAATTTTTCTAAAAATAATATTATGGTATTTTATAAATTTAATTTTCCTATATTATCTATACTTCTTTTCAAAATTAAATACATTTTTCACACAAATACATTATGTTTAAAATTTAAATTAGAAATTATTTATTTTTTAAATGTTTTTTATTTTTGGTTCACTTAGATATAGGCTTAAAGGATTGGTAGTGGAATTATTACTTAAGCATATAATATGTTTTTTAATTTAGCCATTAAATTTAAAAACACAATATTTAATAAAGAATAATTAATTCTTAAGAATAAAAATCAAGTTACTATTTTCAATAAAAAAAATGATCATTTCGAAAATTTAAATGATTTTGATTAAAAAAGGAGAAATTAATATATAGATGGGAAAATTTACTAATTTATTATCAGTAATTAAATTTTGATTACTAATCTGGAACATTAAAACAAATAACTTGTATCAATTCTAATTAGAAAATAATAATATCTAAAAATGATTAGTAAAAACAAAAAATAAATTACATATTTTTAAATTTGGTTTAAAAGGTTTGTTTGTAAATTATATTAAAATAAAATCTTAAAATTTGAAAATAAATTAATTTAAATTCACGAAAATCTTATTAAGATTTATTTTTAACTTTAATCATTTTTAAGAGTTTTTTATCTAAAGCTTACAGATAATTTAATGTCCTTGTACATTAAAAAGTTTTTTAAATAATATCTAATCTGAATTATTGACTAGCCTGAAATTAAATTATTTATAGTGATAAATTTTCTGGTGTATCCAGTTATTACAAATTGAGTAATCAAATTAAATTATACTCAGTTTATATATTAAATTTTCGCCACAAATCATTCGTTGGATTAGGTAATTAGATAATTTGTCAAAATGTATTTCAACTAATTTATTAGAAGAATTTCAATTTATTAAAAATCATAATATATTAAAAATAATAAAATATTAACAGCAAAAGAAAGAAATTATTAAAATATCATGAGTATCTTTGATATTTTGTGCTTTTGGCTAATTATACTAATCAATACAGCTTTTGGAGGTAATTATTTGAATAGTAGTTATAATTTTTAAGGTTTAACATGCTTTTTTTTAATTTCAGCTGAAAAACTTATCGTACAAGAATTGAATTAACAATTTACTAGTGCTACTGTTTAATGGTCTAATACTGTTACTCTCTGCACAGCAACAGACTTTACAGAGTTTAGCAATTAAAGTGTCATGGGTATTTATGCTATGGGTTAAGTTTCTGGTAAATATTTCTAAAATATCCCACCTCATTGGAGTCTTTCTGTTAGGTTAGACCTTGTACTTTACTTAACTTTGGATCCTAATGATTAAATTTAAGTCTAACTTAACAATATTTATGAAGGTTATACAAAAGATGCTTATTTTAATGGAAATAAGCTTTGCTTTTCAACAAATACATTTGGTGATGAATTAGTTCTTTTCTATAGAAACATTACTCATTCAGATCCCTCTATAACTATTAATGTTGTAGCTTATACGGATTAACCAGTAAGCGATGAAGGTACTGCATTCAAAAATTTTAGCATATATGTTGATACTTGTCATGATTCTTGCTTAACTTGTAATGGTCCTACTGCAAATCAATGTTTAACTTGCCCGCCTAATTCCACATAAAATGGAAATACTTGTACATGTAATTCAGGTTATAAAGCTCAGAATAATTCTTGCATATTAACTTGTTCAGTAGGTTTTACTTAAGATTCAACTGGAAAGCTTTGTGTTCAAGATTTTTGCTATAATGTTTAATGCTAAACATGCTTAAATGGTTTATGCACACAGTGCAAGACAGGATTCTATTTACTAAATGGACAATGCGTTACTTAATGCCCTTCATATTCTACATAGAGTGGATAGAATTGTGTAGATAGTGTATCTTAAGCATCTTGTAATCATATTTTTAGTACATTTCTATTTTTATGCAATAATTTTATATTTTAGATAGAAGTTACTTATTAAAGAGTATGTTTAGTACTAATTTTGGAGAGAGTGAGATTATTGGAGCGGGTATTAGTGTATTTGGATTTTTGGGATTTAATACCGTTTCTAGCAGAGCACTAACCACTGTATGCAATGGTTATTCACTATTAGGAGGAGCATACCTAAGTTCTTACAATTCTTACATTTAAACATAATTTACAGCATTGTAAATTTTATTATTTAATCATTTATATTAAAATATAATTTTTTTCATACTTATAGACAACCTCATTCATAAGTAATTATCGGATATACTTTATATAAAATTGACTCATGGAATAATGAAAGTGTTTAATTGATAGTCGATGGAAATATTATAGTTACTACAACCAAAAACATAAGTGATGGTTCCTCAAATTTATGTGGAAGAGTTTCAGTTAATGATTAAATTATTTAAGTCTAATAATTATTTAGTCATACAAATCCTTCTCTTACTATGTAAATAAAAAGTAATTTAAAAAGTGATCCATTTACAGAATCCTATGGAATTAGAGAGCTTTTTGTATTAATAGATTATGTAAAATCAATTTAAAAAAAATAAATTTTATTGATAATTTTCTATTTAAAAAAGTGTTCTCCTAATTGTATAAAATGTAATGCTTCAGCATGTACCTAATGTTAAACAAATTTTTACCTATACAATTCTTAATGTACTACAGCTTGTCCTAGTAATATGGCACCAGATTAGAATTAGATATGCTAACTTTGTGACTCCTCTTGTAATACTTGCTTATTACCTTGTAAATTATAATAAATTAGTTTTTACAATTAAAATAAATTCTTAATACTTAATTTGCTTCTTTTTTTATTTAAATTAATATTTATAAATAAACTAAAAAGAAAGTAGTACATCTTGCTCGAGTTGTAAGCCAAACTCTTATCTCAATCCAAATAAATCTTGTCAAAGTACATGCCCCTCTTAATATTGGACGAACAATTCTAATTGGTAATGTTAAGCTTGTGATTAAACATGCTATAATTGCTAAAGTCCAGGTATTTGTTAATTAATCGTTTTCATTATTATTTATTTTTATTTTATCATTTTTTACATAATAAAATCAAAATTTAAAGTTTTAAATTTATACTTAAAAAAAGGTGATTCTAATTCTTGCATAAGCTGCAGTGGATACCTCTTTTTATCATCAAATAAATGTGTTGACACTTGCCCTTCAAACACATTTCCAAGCTATCGTAAATATTTTAGATTTTTATTATATTTAAACATTTTTATTAAAAAGAAATCAATAACAATATTTGCAAGCCATGCAATGCTTCCTGTAATACATGCGATGGACCTAGCAACAATAACTGTTTAAGTTGTTTAGCTCCTAGTTCATTTTACTAATAAAGCTCTAAAACATGTGGGTCAACATGCAATTCAAATTAATATAAAAACACTACCAATTAGACATGTTCTTCTTGCCATTAATTTTGTACTACTTGTTCAGGTCCCAGTAGTTCAAATTGTCTTTCCTGCTCAGGAAATACATTTCTTTATCAAGGACAATGTATTACTAACTGTCCTGTCAAATTTTTTAATAATGCAGCTAATAACTCATGCACACCTTGTGATATTACATGTTATACATGTTCTAATTTGAATCCTAATAACTGTCTATCTTGCTAACAACCAAATTATTTTGATCCAACATCAAATAAATGCCTTACTACTTGTAATACAGGTTATTATGCTGATTCAAGCTCAGTTTCATGTAAATAATGCCATTCTTCTTGCTTAACATGTAGTGGCCCATTATAATCTAACTGTCTATCTTGTAATTCAGGTAAATTAATACTATTTATTAAAGATAAATGAATTAAAAAAATATTTAAAATATCAAATTTAAAAAGGATTGTTCTTACAAAATAATTAATGTAAATTAAGTTGCGATATTTCCTATTATGTATAAAACTTAACAAACATATGTTTGGCATGCAATTCGTCTTGTAAAACATGCGATGGACCTAATAACAATAATTGCTTAAGCTGTTAAGCTCCGAATTTTTATTAATAAAGTCTAAAAACTTGTGTAAATTAGTGTAATTCAAACCAGTTTTAGGATACAGTCAATCAGATATGTTCACCTTGTGATTCATCTTGCAGCACATGTTAAGGCCTAAGTAATTTCAACTGTCTTAGTTGTACTGGAAACACATTTTTATATTCGAATTAATGCGTTTCAAACTGTCCTTTGAGATATTTTAATAATATAGCAAATAGCTAATGCAATGCGTGTGACTCTACATGTTTTACATGCGATGGAAATGCACCAAATAATTGCCTGAGCTGTTAATTACCAAAATATTTAGATCCTATAACAAAATAATGTATTTTAAATTGTAATTCAAACTATTACCCAGATGTAAGCTCAGTTTAATGTAAGCTATGTAACTCTTCATGTTTGAAGTGTAATGGGCCATTGATATCTAATTGCGTTGCTTGTGCATCAGGTAAATAAATAAATTTATTTTACATAAATTGATAATTTATATGGAATATCTTAATTTATTTATTTTAAAAAGGATTATATTTGCAAAATAGCTATTGCAAGTAAATATGTGACGGTTCATTTTTTGGAGATTCTTAAACAAATACTTGCTAACTATGCCACCCATCTTGTAAAACATGTGATGGACCTAATAGTAATAACTGTTTAAGCTGTTAAGCTCCTCTATTATATTATAAACAAATAACTAAAACATGCGAATCTTAATGCAGTTTAAATTAATTTAACAACTCTGCCAATTAAATATGCACTTCTTGCTATCCTTTATGCAGCACTTGCTAAGGTCCAAGCAGTAGTAACTGTCTTTCTTGCTCAGGAAATACATTTTTGTTTTAAAGCTAATGTATTGCTAATTGTCCTATAAATTATTTTAACAACTCTTAGACAAATCAGTGCAGTCCTTGTGATCCTACTTGTTATACTTGCAGTGGAAGCTCTTCTAACTAATGCTTATCTTGTTAGTTATAGAGATATCTGGATCCTACTTCAAAATAATGTGTTTTAACCTGTAATCCCAATCAATACCCTGATGTAAACTTAGTTTAATGCTAATAATGTAATGTTTCATGTTTAACATGTAATGGTCCTCTTTTATAAAATTGTACAAGCTGTAGGACAGGTAAATACATTTTCATACATAAACCCATAATTAAATTACATAATTACAATTAATTTAAATTAAAAAAAGGTTAATACTTACAAAACAACTAATGTAAGTAAAGCTGTGATGGTTCTTTTTATGGAAATACGACAACAAATACTTGTTAAGCATGTGATTTGTCTTGCAAAACTTGTGATGGTCCTAATATTAATAATTGCTTAAGCTGCTAAGCTCCAAATTTTTATCAACAAAGCTCAAAAACTTGCGAAACGTAATGCAACTAAAATTAATTTTAGGATACATTAAATTAAAAGTGCTCTTCTTGTGATTCATCTTGTAAAACATGTTCAGGCCCAAGCATTAATAACTGCCTCTCTTGCTCTGGAAATTCATATCTTTACTAAAATTAATGTATTACAAATTGTCCTTTATAGTATTTTAACAACAGCTAAAATAACTAATGTACTCAATGCCATTTTACTTGCTAAACATGTAGTGGAAGTTCTCTTAATAATTGTTTAACTTGTCAATTACCGAGGTATTTTGATCCTATAACTAATAAATGTGTTCTATCGTGTAATTCTAATCAGTATCCTGATAATAATTTAATTTAATGTAAATTATGTGACTCTTCCTGTTTAACATGCAACGGTTCATCAGCATATAACTGCACTAGCTGTGTATTAGGTAAGTGATTATATATTAGAAAATTAAAATATTAATTAATATTTCAAACAAAATAAGGAATATTCTTACTAAATAATTAATGTTTACAAAGCTGTATTGGTTCTTATTTTAAAGATATTTAAACAAATACTTGCAAACCTTGTGACTAATCATGTAAAACATGTGATGGACCTAACAGCAATAATTGTTTAAGTTGCTCAACTCCTTTATTTTACTAATAAAATACTAAAACTTGTATTTCATAATGTAATTTAAATTAATTTTAGGATACAGATAACTAAGTATGCTCTTCTTGTCATCCTTCATGTGATTTATGTTCAGGTCCTAACGACACAAACTGCCTATCTTGTTCAGGAAATTTATTTTAATATTAAAATTAATGTGTATTAAGGTGTCCAATTAAATATTTTGGTAACATTTAAAATAATTAGTGTACTCTCTGTGATCCAACATGCCTCACATGCAATGGAAGTGCTCCTAATAATTGCTTATCTTGCTAGTTAGATAGGCTTTTTGATCCAACATCAAATAAATGTGTTCAAATATGTTAATTGAATTAATATCTAGATATAGATTCTGAATCTTGCAAATAATGTGATCCATCATGTTTAACATGCTATGGTCCATCTGCTTTAAATTGTAAAAGTTGTAAATCAGGTAAATAAAAAAAATTTTAATTGAAAAAAATAATTCAAAAATATATTTAATAATCTAAAATAAGATGAATTCTTGCAAAATGATTAATGCAAATAAAACTGTGATGATTATTATTTTGTTATGCCTTAGTCTAATAAGTGCTAACAATGCCACTTCAGCTGCGAAAAATGCTCTGGACCTTCTTAAGCAGAAGTAATTTTTTTAAAAACGTGAAAATAAAATTGATAATTTTATTAAATAAAGTGTCTCTCTTGTGCTCCAAACAATTTTTTTTTGAATAACAACTGCTATTAAGATTGTCCTGAAAACTATTATGCTCATTAATAGGATTAAAAATGCAACTAATGTCACAATCATTGTAAATAAGGATGTAATGGTCCCTTATAAGAGGATTGTAGTTCAATTAAATATCAATATCAAGTTATACTATATATTCTGATTAGCAAAACTTTTATTTGGATCGTATCTTCAATAGTTGGATATATTTAAGATAAAAAATAATCTAAGGTGCTTAATCAAATAAATAACTCTCCTAACACAATCGATAGCGATAAAGCTTCAAAAGAAATCAGAGATAATAGTTAAATTTAATTTGGTAAAACAGATTTCTAATAAAGTCCAAATAGAACAAAGCTTTTACAAACATTCTCATAAGAGTTATAAGAAGAATAATAACAACCGAATATAACATAAGTAGATTAAATCTAAACAAATCTGAATCTTAATAAAAATAATATTCAAAAGAGAAGACCTAGAAAATTAACACATAAAAATACTATTTATTTATAATCTATCAATTCTTAAATCCATTTATAATCGAGCTTACCTTACATGCTAAAAAGTACAAGTTAAGTTTATCCGACAGTTTCTAGTTTATTTAATAAAGATCAAAAGAATTAAGAAAGTTTAGATGATTAAATTAAATAATAAAAAGATGAGAAATACAAGGATGATAAAAAATTTAAATTTACAATAGTAAATTTCTTATTTTATTTGAATTAAAATGGCTGGGGTTGATTAAATTATTTTAATATCAATTTTTTATATAAATTTATTACATAAGACATAATAAAACATTAAACTCCATTATTAGAAATAAAACCCTCCCATTTACTTTTAACTTTAATAACTTTTTTATTTTATATTTTAGTTAGGAAATGAGTGGGTTTCTTTATTTTACTTTTACGATACAGTAGATACTAGAGTTTCAAGAGCTACTTTAATATTTTTGAAATACTCGGTATTTTTCTTGACTACGGAATTTATTTATCAAGTAATATTTTTTTAATTCTTGCTTAAAAATTACTAAATAATATATTTTATAAAAGAACTAGTATTCCTATCTTTTTTTAAGTGTTGCTTTATTGTTAAGTTTAATACTTAAATAATTTTTTAAGGTTTTACAGTCTTACTTAGCCAGAAAACATTTCAGATTGATTTCTGTAATTCTCTTATTATTTATAGCGATTTCAACTATTGAAGCTTATTTTTGGTTTGTGCCAGAGCTACAATCTTTAAAGTATTTGAAGGATTAAACATGGAGTTTGTATTATGGAATAGTATTTCTATCAGATTTTGTTATAGTTTAATAAATATTAAGTTTCTTTGAGTATTTCTTTACAGTAAAATACTTAAATGCTATGGAAAATAAAAAGAGATTTGTTAATTTTTACAAATTCTTATTAAATGAACATTTTATAGCAAAATTAAAATGATAAGATTTTTTTATAGATATATATTTTGTATTGAAATTAATAATAAATTCTTTACTTTTGTTATTTTCTCTTTTTATAAAATATTTTTGATTTAATGTTAAATCTTTTATTAAAAATAATAGAATATTTACAATTAATTGTTAAACATTAGAATTCTTTCATACTTATTACTAATTATTTGCTTGATCTTTATAAATATACAAACTATATTACGTATTTGTAAAATCAAAGAGTTTCCAAATTAAAACCATCAGATTGACTCAGTAATTAGCATAATATTTAAAAATAATGCTCATAAGGTTTTGATTTTTAAAAAAAATTAATTCTGTTTTTGAATAAAATATTCTATACCTTAACCTGCTAATTTCTATATATTAAAATAAAAAAATTTATTGAAACACAAAACACAATAAAAAACTTCAACAATATCTAAATTATTTTTAACCTTCTATTAAGAAATTTTGAAATCATAATACTTTACCTACTTTCTTTATGTTATACCAAATTTCAAATAAAGATTTTAATAGTTTTAATTTTAACATTTTTGATGAAAAAGATTTAAATAAGAAGACATTAAATTTATTAAGCTTTTGAATTAAAGGATAAAATTGCTGTCAGCTAATTCCTTTCATTCGAAGTAAAACTTTAAAGAATTCAGACTCTATTTGATCTTTAAAACCTTTAAATTTTTGTTTTGATATTTCTATTGCTAAGTCTAATCTAATACTATTACATTTAAATAACTTTAGTATATAAATTCGATTTTAGACTTAACTTCCTAAAAACATTTATAAAATATATTAATTTTGTTTAAATAATATTTGATAAAGTGCTTTTTTTCTGTTTTGATTCTATTTTTACTACACTCAATAAATTCTCATGTAAATTAGTGTTAATAATTGTAAATACGTAAATAATAATCATAATTTCCAAAAAATATTTATATATTTTTTAAAAATATAATGAATTTTGTTATTTTTAAATTTATGAAATATATAATTATTTCTTCTCTAATATCTGAATATCTTTTTATAAAAATGTTAAAAAAGCTCACTATTTTACTTTATAGTCTACAATCAATATCAATTTCAGGTAAAATTAACAATCCTCAATTATTTAAAAAAATTATTTTTAAAAATCTTAAATTAAATTTTATAAATAGTTCTATGATTTCCCATTTCTCCTATGTTATTAGAATAATAAGTATTTAAATCTTACAAATTATAATTAAAATTCTAAAATATAAATAGATTAGATTTATGATCAGTCGGTCTGTAGAAAATAATGTCATCTATTTTTAAAAATGATGAAAAATGGTGTAATAATATATAATCTTTTATTATCTAATCTACAAAACGAAACACCAATAAAAAATTAATAGATTAGAATCAAAATATTTAAATCTAAAAAGTTTTGAAGGTGGGCTCTTTTTCCATTAATAAATTAATGATAGTTTCAAGTATTATAAAATGGAACATACAGCAAAAAATGAAATATCTAATCGATTTAAAGTCTTTTAACACTGCTTAGATGATATAATTTAACAAATTTTAATTATAATTTTAATAAATCTTTATTAAAACTACAATATTTATGAAGATAGCTTTACAGAAGATATGAATTAACTTATTAATTTATATTTTAATGATCTACTCTTATTTACACTTTTCTTTATAAACACCTACTCTTAACACTTCTCTACATTTATAATTTATAATAAAAATAAAAATTCATTTAAAATCAACTTATAAAATGGATAATTCCTTACTATATTGCAATAGTGAAACAATAGATTATTTAAATTATTTTCCATAGCTTAAATAATTTATTCAAAAATTCTCTAATGTCTTACAAATTAATTGTCAGAAAGAACTTATTTAGAAGTTTTAAAATATGAGCATAAAGTAACTCTTAAATAATAACAATTCTTCTCTTTCTTAAATAAAGGATTTAATAAAGGAAACACCTTTAGTTTTGTTTACTGAATTAGTTCAATTTGCTTAAAAAAATTAAAACTAATTTCCTAAAATTTAAGAATCAAAGTCTAAAACCTTAGAAATTGAAGTACCTTTATAAAATAATTAAGAAGAATAAGAAACTAATTAAAAAAAAATTATTGAATTACAAAATGAGCTAAATAGCTTATAGCTATAAATTTAAGAGCTTGAGGTATGTAACACTACGTGCAAAGATAATTTAATGCGTATGAAATAAGAAAATGAAAGTTAAGCTTAAAAATTAAAATAATTTTAATAATTATAGGAAGAATTTAATAAGAAAAATTAATATCAACCTTAAAAAAATGAATCTTAATTTGGTTATGACATGATAATCTAAATGAAATCAGTTTTTGATTTGTAGAATAATCATTTAATTAGCCAAAATGATTAAATTAAAAATACTGCTTGTGAAAAAAGCTCATCTGAAAAATAATAAAAAGGAGATGAGTAAAATATTGAAAAGAAACAACTAGGACTTAAAGTATAAACATTCAATTGCGAAAAAGATTTATAAATGCAAAATGTGATAATAATTGGAATGTAGGGATAAAGAAATAAAGGTAAAACCTTTATTTTAAATTCATTGATTGATGAACAATTCCCTTCAGATTATCATGTCAGTACTCCTGGTATATGTATTAAATACCATAGTCTTAACAATAAAAATATAGTTTATATTGACTCTGAAGGACTTGGATGCCCAATTACTATTGATTATGAAAATAATAGGCATTATCAAACATATATGGACAATAAACTCAACAAAGGTTGTGAAGACATACAAAGCTAAGAAAACTTATCACTCGACATTACAAATAGACACTAAGACCTCAAGGCAACTGAACAAATACAACAAGATTTCATTATTGAAAATTCAAATATTCTTATCATAGTGGTTTCTTATTTGACTTTAGATGATTAAAAGTTAATTCATTCTATTTCATAATAATTCGTCATTGATAAAAACAATCCTAAGTAGAAAAAGCTCTTAGTAGTCCATAATTTGAAAGAGTATCATAGACCAGAGTATGTTAAAAAGTATATGGAAGACTTAAAAATGGTTTTTCCTATTACTTATTAACCTGTAAATAATTATAATAAGACACATGATGATGAAAACAACATAGTATTCGTTGATAATATCAAACCTCATATTAACCACTTGGTTATGGCAAATTCAAATAGTGAAGCAGGTAGAATTTACAATAAATTTACTCTCTATTTTTTGAAATAAATAATTGAGCTATACTAGGGCTCTACTAACTTTGATGTTCCAACAAAGCTTGTTGACTATCTTAACAAGCATCTTCAGAGTTATGTCACTCTTAGAAAGGAATCAGATGATGCTAAGTAAAATCCATAAATAAAAGATTTTTTAGAATATAATACTCAAAAATAAGCAGTAATGCTTAAGGAAGGTTACATTATAGATAGAGTTAAAGAACTTCAAGTTAATGTGTTTGGATCTCTTTAGAAAGATTGCTCATACTCAATAGTAAATAATGACGAAAAAAAGGAACGTTATTTATTAATAGAAATTCCTGGTTCAGCAAATTTCAAGAAAAAGTTTGACAAATGGCAGGGGTAATTTATAATAATTATTTAGTAAAATAGTGATTTAGAGAGTAGACTTGGAGAAATTCAAGCATCAACTAGAAAGCTAGATGAAAAATATTATACAATTTAAATTTGCAAAGAAAAAGAGCTTTGGAATTTAAATAAAGACAAATATGAGAACTTAAGTAATGGAATTCATAAATTTGTTTTTACATAAGACATTTAGGATGATTTTGATTGATAAAATAATCAAAAATTTAAATAGAATATTGTCTATATAAAATGTATTCAAAGTATCATGCCATAAATGTATGTGTTATAAAATATTTTTTAATAATTTTAAGATTTTTTTCTAATTTCTTTTATAAAAAGCTTTTTTATTAAAATACAAGATTTTAGATTTAAACAATTTCTAGAAAATATTAATTTAAATTTGATAAAAATTGAATATTTTAAAATTTTGCTCAAATTACATGACAATTTAATTTAATTTAACTTTCAGTATTTAAGTTTAAATTTGTAGCTATTTTTAAACTCTAAATGTTATTAATAGAACTTTTTAATCTCTAAAAGATAAAAATAGAAATTTTTAATTAAAGTGTAAATCCATCAAAGTTAATCAACCTATAACATCTTTCTTCAACTGAGTTAGATATATAATTTAATTAAATTTGAAAATGACTATTCTCCTTTGGTCAAACAAATGTTAATTTAGCTATTACAATCTAGCAAAATGGTTAATTCTTACTTAAAAACGCAAATAATAAAATTCTAGTTTTATTATTTTGAAAAAAAGAGTGATTTTATTTGTTAAATATTTATTTTTAAAATCTAAGCTTATTTTATCAAATTGTTTGTTTAATTTTATGATAAATTTTTTAAAAATTGGAGTATTTGCATATTTATTTGAATTTATTTTTTTATGGAGTTTTCTTATAAATTCTGGTTATTTTAAATATACACAATGTTTAACAATATAAATAAAAGAGAAACTCAATACATTTTTAAATTAAAATATTTTCCTCTTTATTTGTCCAAATTATATAAAACATTTGATTCTATTAATCAAAAATATTTATCTAATTAGCTAATTGTTATGGAGTTTTTCATTTATTCATATTATGTAATAGGAGTATTTATTCATTTTTAATTTAAATGGTGGTAAATATTGAAAACTTTTTAATGACTAAAAGCATGATACTTAAATAATTTGAAGTAAAGTATAAAATACTATATCCTCTTGAATTAGATTTCTAAAATCTCCAACTATATAATAATTAATCATCAATAACATATTTAAAATATTTTTTTAAAATAAGATAATTTCAGATTTAACAATACAGAATGATTTAAAATTGATAATAAGCTAAAAATAATTTGTTTTTAAATGGCCAATAAATCATCAAATTTGAATAATTTAATAATTTTTTTATATTCAAAAAAAAGAGTAAATATGAGCCTTCTTGATTGTGAAAATAACTCTGAAAATTACAATTTTTTAAATTTCTATCCTTAACTTAAGTAGTTCACTAATTAACTGTCATCATATATTTATGATAATGGTTAATATGAAACAATTCAAAGATTTTAAGATATGAAGATTAAATAAGTTATAAATAATAATAATCCTGCATTATTTTAGCTAAAAGAATTGATAAAAGAAACACCATTAATCACATTTATTCAATTAGCTTCTATTACACAAAAAGATGTAAAATAAATATTTTTGAGCAAAGAATAATAAGAAAAAATAAAAGAAATTTATCAACTTTCAGAATAGTATTAAGAAGAATAAGAAATTAACCAGAAAAAGATGGAATTTATAAAATAACTGAAGGACTAATAAAGTAACTTGGAGGAATATATAAAAGAGCTAAAGGAGTCAAACAATAAATACTAAAATGATGTCTAGCAAATATAATAATAAAATGAAAAATTTTCTAAAGATATAGAATAGCTCTAAAAATACAAAGAGGAGTTTGAAAAAAAAAATAAATATCAACCTCAAAAAGATGAATCAGAATATGGTTATGATATGATTATCTAAATGAAATCTGTTTTTGATTTACAAAATATACCTTAAATCAGTAAAGACGATACTATTACAAATGAAATTATTTATAGTAATTAAGTTAAGAATAATTTATAGGAAAATTAATAGAGCAGTCATTTAAAATAGTAAGGACTCAAAGTACAACTGTTTAATAATTATACAAATATGCAAATGAAAAATGTGATAATAATTGGAATGTAGGGATAAAGAAATAAAGGTAAAACCTTTATTTTAAATTCATTGATTGATGAACAATTCCCTTCAGATTAT
>JH719950.1:415506-547094 GCA_000231845.2 Tetrahymena malaccensis 436 | reverse complement strand
GTTTCTTATTTGACTTTAGATGATTAAAAGTTAATTCATTCTATTTCATAATAATTCGTCATTGATAAAAACAATCCTAAGTAGAAAAAGCTCTTAGTAGTCCATAATTTGAAAGAGTACCATAGACCTGAGTATGTTAAAAAGTATATGGACGATTTGAAAATGGTTTTTCCTCTTACTTAATAACCTGTAAATACTTACAATAAGTAATATGATGATGAAAACAACATAGTATATGTTGATAATATTAAGCCTCATATTAACCACTTGGTTATGGCATATTCAAATAGTGAAGCAGGTAGAATTTACAATAAATTTTCACTCTACTTTTTGAAATAAATGATTGAGCTTTATTAGGGCTCTATTAATTTTAACGTTCCTATGAAACTAGTTGACTATCTTAACAAGCATCTTTAGAGCTATGTCACTTTAAGAAAGGAATCAGATGATGTAAAATAAAATCCACAAATAAAAGATTTTTTAGAGTATAATACTCAAAAATAAGCAGTAATGCTTAAGTAAGGATACATTATAGATAGAGTTAAAGAACTTCAAGTTAATGTGTTTGGATCTCTTTAGAAAGATTGCTCATACTCAATTGTTAATAATGATGAAAAAAAGGAACGTTATTTATTATTAGAAATTCCTGGTTCAGCCGTTTTCAAGAAAAAATTTGATAAATGCCAAGGACAATTTATAATAATTATTTAGTAAAATAGTGATTTAGAGAGTAAACTTGGAGAAATATAAGCATCAACTAGAAAGTTAGATGAGAAATATTATACAATTTAAATTTGTAAAGAAAAAGAGCTTTGGAATATACACAACGATAGATAAGAGAATTTAAGTAATGGTATTTATAAATTTGTGTTTACTTAAGATATTCAAGATGATTTTGAATGAAAGAAATATAAAATAATTTAATATTAAGTGGTTTTTAAAGCTGTAATAGTTTATAAGAAATTATTTTTTTATTATTTTATAAAGTTTTTAATTTTAAATTAAAAATTAAATTTTATAAAAGTAATTCATAACATAAAAATATAAAATTAATTCTTTTAGTTGTATTTTTTATTAAATTTTTTCATTAAAAAATTGATCAATAATATAAAATAGAATAAATAGCTTTAAAATTAAAAAAATTTGTAAAACTAAATAAAAATTTTTTATTTTTATGATGACAAATTTAATTATTTATTAAAAAATTAATAAACAAAAAAAAATCAATAAAATTTTTTATAATAACAAACAAAATAATTTCTGTGGTTAAAATATTGATTTAATTTAATTGATAAATACTTCAATTATTTTATATTATCTTTATATTTATTTAATTTTGTTAAAATTAATCAAACATTATATTTAAGTTTGGATTATAAATTATTCTTTTTTAATCAGTTATTTTCTTGACTGGTTCTATTAGATTCTTCATTTACAAAAATGGTAGATTTATTGAAAGTTTCTTCTTTGGTAAGTCTTTCTTCAAGATATGCTTTATTTTATTGATAAATTATTTTTATTAAACTATATTTAAGCATATATATAATAAATAATTACTTTGAGATTTTCCAAAAGGAAGAATGATCAATTTATTATAAATTAAATTTCCAGTAACTAAAATTATGAAACCAATAGCCTCAACTATTATTGGACCTACATTAACATTTTCCCATTAGTAGTTTTTATTGTCCTAACCAGCTGTAACAGTTATGATGATTGCAACAATCCAAACTGCTACTGTTCTAGTGACATCTACTACTGATCTGGCTAAAGAAGAGATATGCTTAGTGATACTTACACCACAAACATTGAAACAAGCAATAGTAAATACACCTAAGACAATATAGAATCCTAAAAGAGCTATTTTTATATATTTATTTTGCACTTTTAAATAATAATTTTTTGTAAATGAGTTACGGAAATCAGCGAACTATTAGAAATATTGTAATGGGTTTTCAATATGATAGCTACCATTGTATTCCATGCATAAATCTTTTAAGCTATCCTATTAGATAAATTTATAGTTTATTAAAAATAAATGAAAATAAATATAATTTATACTTTTGAGCATGGGACTAAAGCTAAGATGGGCAATAAAATAGCATAAAAGCACAAACCCCAAATACCTTCTGTACCCACAACTTACATAGGATGAAGATAATATTTAGAAAATAACTTTTCTTCAGAGACAAACAAAATGCCATTTGTGAATAACGATATAAGAATAAGAATAATAGCAATTAAAGCCATAGTTGGATCAACCTAATTAATAAGTTTTTATAGTTAGTCTAAATAAATGTTAAATATTTTTAATAATTTTAAATGAAAATATGAGTTGAAAGCTATATTTTTTATTTTAAAGATATTCATATATCATTTCACATTAATTCAACAATAATTTCAATATAAATTATTTGTGTATTTCTTAAATTTCTAATTAAATTTGTCAATTAATTTTTGTTAAAAATAGCTTTTATAAAGAATTAATTCATGATTTATTACATCGTCAGAGCTTGAAGATTTAGGGAAGATGTAATTTACGGAACCAACCAGTGTGATACCAATAATAACCAATCCACATCCAATGTAGTTATGGAGATATATCTTTCTTTTTAAGAATACAACTGAAAATAAAGCAGTAACTAAGATAACACCTCCTCTTAACATTTAATAGAGAGAAGGAGCCATGTAGTTTAATGCGATGTAATGCAATATTGAAGTTAAGAAATCAGCAAATGCAGGTATGGCCAATAAAAAATAGTTCATTTTTGTATTTAATCCCTTCAATTAAGCTTATCTTTTTTCTTCTTCTATTTGCTCTCTTTTAAACTTCTTCAAGTATAAAAACATGAAAATACAAATAAATTCACCAAAAAACATAGTCACAGACTACATAAATGGATGGTTAAATTTCTAGCCAGGAGCTACTTCAAAAGAATTTTAAAGCTTGTAAACTATTATTTTTAAAATAAAATATTAAATAAAACCTAATAATCAGCAAGGCCAATTCCAACACTTGAAATAAAAAGAAAGAAACATTATTTACAAAAAATGGAACTATTATTTATAAACTAGAATAATTAAATGTCAATCTTTGTAATTAAATTAATAATTATAAATGCATTTTTCAATTACCAATTGTATTACAAGCTCCGGAGATAATCATGCTTACAAGAAGCATTATAATAAATCCTTTAGTTACTTCCATTAATTGTTTACTCTTGCTTTATTTAATTTTGTGCTATATTTATTAAATTAATGTAAAAAATATCTTTAAAAATACAATCACTTTTTAATTCGATCTACTTTTAAAAGACCTCTATTACCAAATTTTTTTTCAATTTTAGTTAAAAAAATAGTCTCTTATCCATTCAGTGACTCAATATACAGAAAGTAACCAAAAAAATTCTAAAATTGATTGACTTTACTAATAAATTTAGCTATTAAATTTAATTTAATTTTTTTTAACTTTTTTCATTTAGATAAATCTAACATATTTTCTCTTAATTAAATTACAATTTTTTAAAATAATTGTCATGGGTATCAGTATTTTTAAAATAATTATCAACTAATTATAGTTAAATTATATGAATAATAAGTAGTATTACCTTGTATATCAATCTAATTTTAATTCATTTCAATGTAAAAATTAGAATTACATAAATTAAAATAAGGAAAATATTTAATATTGTAAAGTTAATTTTATTAAATATGATAAATATATTATTAATTTAAATTTATATAGCTATTCAAAAAAAAAATCAATATATAAAGTTATTTAAAATATATTTTTCTTTCATGATTTTTTTGAATAATTAAAAGAATAATACATTTGAGTTTTAAATTATAAAGATAGTACCTTAATCAATAAATTAGTTTAAAATGTTGTAAAAAATTTTAATTAAATATTTAATCTATAAAATAGACTTTATATATTGTTCATATATAGTTACATTTAGCATCCGAATATTTGTATAAAATTATTCTAAGAACATTTTTAAGATTGATAAATATGAATAATATTAAAGAGAAAATATTTTAATTAAATTTTGAAACTAGTTAATAATTATTCTGTATGTTTTAATATAGTTAAATATATCCATCAATTTACTCTTTTTAATTACATTTATTTATATTTGAAGATAGTTAATCTTAAGTTTAAAAAAATAGATTCATTTTATAATTAAAATTTGATGTGAAATTAAATAAACTAAAAAAATAAAAGGAATTTATTTTTAGATGAAAGTGTTTAATTAAATTCTATTTATGATGCTAGTTTTGAACTATTATTTGATAATATGGATATTAGTGTTGTATAACTTAGATGGATACTATATACTCTTTGTAGTTTTACTCTGCTTTTTATCTATTGAAAGGGTATTTAGTATTATTAGAGGTACTTTTGCTCATACTTAAGAGAGTTAATAATTAGATGTAGGATTAATAAAAAGTATAGCTTTGAACGTTATTTTTTTTGATTATAGCATATAGATCGATAACAACTTGGACTAAACTGAAGATTAATTAAAAAGTGACTAAAATTATTTATTTAACTTAAATTTTTTAGCACATTGCTTGAATCATATACCCATCATTTTTAATATTTAAATTTTACTCAGTGAATCAACTATTTCAGAAAATAGCTTTTATATTTATCTTGCGGCTACAATTTATGGAATCGCTCATTTAATTATAATAGATTTTATTAACTACAAAAAATTTAAGAAACATCATAGATTTTTGCTTTTATCAGCTTACAGGTTTATTTAAAATGGATGTAAAAAAGTATGTTTTTTTATGCTAATATCTGCTTTAATTAATTAAAATTTATCGTTTCTTTTACTATATATTATTTACATACTTCGCTATATTTTTTCTTTATTTTAAGCTGATACTGTAAAATCTTTAGAATTACTTCCTATTTTGCAAATATAATATGTATTTAGTTCTTAGCTACTAAGTAAGTATGATATTAAAGGAATTCATTTTCTTCAAGCTAATACTTTTTAGTATTTTATACTCATATTATTATTAGTAATTTATCTAAGCATCCATTAAAATAAAGATACTTCAATCAGTCTAATAATATATGTTACATTTTCAGCTAACATTTTTGAGATCTTATCTTCTGTGGTTTCTTATTATTTATTCTTAAAGAAAGGGCCCTTGAAATTTGAAACTAGTTTAACAGTAGATTTGAATAATTTTAGAAAGAAAATTTCTAATCTTAAGAGATTATTACTGTAAAAAAAGTTCAGTCATTTTATAAATATAATTATAAACTTGTAAAATAATAAAATATGCTAATCTGAGGATGTAATAGATTTAATTAAATATCTGATGTGTGGACAAAGATTTTAACAGCTTAAAATAAAATCTATAGACTCCGATAATATAATTATAGATTTAATGTCTTTAACTTCTTAGAAAGATTAATTCTCTATAGAAATAGAGTCTCTGAATGAATTTAATTAGCTTTAGAATTTAGTTTCTTACTATTTATAGAATATCTTTTATCAAAAATAAATCAATATTAAAATTAATTAAAATTAAATATCAGAAATTTAGCTGCAAAAACTCTTTATTTAAGGACTAAACACATATTTTCCAAATAAAATTTTCATTAATAGCATTAATTAAAATGATTTATTTTGCTTCTGGTATTCATAGTAGTTAAGCATGATAGTATTCTTTAATAAATTTAGTAACTTAATCCCTATAAATCCAACATATTTACTTTACGATTTATAAGAATGAAGAATATTTATTAAAATTTATATCATTAAAACTTGTTTTTATTCGAATAAAACTTTTACTGCTAAAATAAAATTAAAATATCTAAACAATTAACTATAAACTATTATGAAATTTTTATTTATAAACAATTTATTCTAAAGATCTGCTTGAATTGGTTTTTTATTCTTTTGTAATTAAATGCAAATAAAAAATTATATATAAAATTATTATATGAATTATAAAAAATTTAAATCTTCTAAAGGTATAAACTTTTCTAATAAAAATTACAAAAACATAAAATTGGTAATAAAATACTTTAAAGGATTTTTATCTTGATAATATTTTAAAGGTTTGAATATAATTAGTCAAAAGAAAGTCAGTCAAGTTTATCATTATAAATAAATTAAATTCTTAATATCGAGAATACAAAATGTTATGGAAACTTTTAATATAAAATAAATATTTAATAAAAAAATTGAGTTTTTAATTTTAAATATGAATAAAATAATTAGAAATTTAAGGAAAAATAAGAATTTATGAAATAAATCTTATAAAATATTAAATTGAAACTTCCTACCTAATGCTAAAAAATGGAAAATACTGATAAATAATTATAAGAATATTAAATATTAAATAAAAAAAAATAATTTTTTATAGCAATAAATAATATTTATCAATATTTTAATATTAATCATCAATTTTTTAAGCTAATGAAATTAATTCTATTTAGTTAAACCTAAAGATCATACATTTAATTTAATAGTTTTTCAATTATAATTTAATAATATTTTAATTATCATTTCTTAAGCTTTTTAAATGTGTATAATTTGGCAGACCTAGATTTGCTATTTTTTTAAAGCTCGTTTATATCAGGTCTTTCTCCCATTTGAAGGATTTCTATATTTTTTTGTCTTTTCTATTTTTAAAATACAAATAAATATTTTCAAACATCTATTTGTGTATTACCAAATCTCTAAGTTTTTATTCTACTATGTTTTCTTCAAGTGAGTGAAAAGTAATAACAATTCCAAGTCCATCTTTAAGTAATTTATCATATAGTTTATCCATAAATACTTGCAGATTATTTAATTCTTAATTAGTGGCAATTCTGAGAGCTTGGAAAAGTTTAGTTATTGCTTTATATTGTCCACCTTTGAAAGAGTACCCACTTTAGTCTTCAAGGATCAGATCAACTACATCTTTAGTTGTCTCAAATGGTTTAATTTATCTTTGTTTTATGATCATTTAACTAATCACATCTGCATTAGGATCTTCTCCATATTAACGGATAATTTCAAAGAGTTCTAAATAGCTAGCTTTATTTAACTTTAATGTTTATTTTAAAAAAGCAAGATAAGTTTCTAATATGCTTAAACATTTTTAAATTTAATTTTTGTATAATTTACTATATCAGCTGCTGAATTAGACTGAGATAATTAGTTGTATCTCATATCAAGCTTTCCGTTTCTTAAATATGAAAAACCCCATTCTGAATTTTCTAGATGAAGACTATATAAATAATTTATAAAATTTATATCTAATATAAAAAAATTATGTATAAAATTCTATTTGAAGCAGATTTGTGTCAGTGGGTTTAATACATTCCTTTTAATTGGTGGTTATCAAAGGATATGTTTTGATGAATAGTTTAAAAATTCTATTTTGAGAGATTATCTGGTGGGGGGAGAGATTTTTGTTTGATCATAAATTAAATCGATAAATATGCTTCCAAATGTTATGAATAATAAAATTAGATTACTATCAAAAGAATTAATTAATCAATCAATCACTCTCTTTAAATTAATCTGAGTTCTAAAAGAAAAAAAGAATATTTAATTTCATCGAATAAGAAAATATCTCTTAATTTTACGTGTTGTATCCAAGATCTGCAAATATCGCATGAAAGTTTTTATAGGCAGGAAATTCTTCTTCAAAAATTTTATAGAGATTTATTTTGTCAATATTAGTAAAGTTTTCATTTCTCGTTTTGAAACGATTTTAATCGCTAAGAGAAAGTTAGCTCTTAACATTATCATTTATGTACTAAAGCATTCTAGGATCTAAGTCAAGTCCAAGACTATTTATTATTAAAGTATAAATAATTATAATGATAGAATAATAAATTGTTAGTTATTTGAAAACATTTTTATGAAAATGATGAAATTCATAATAGAAAATTTATTTCGTTATAGGAGTCAATTTATATTTATTATAGAGATGCAATCTATGTTTTCATGTTTGTATCTTAAATTATTCAAGTTGTTTTCAAAGCGTTTATATATAAATTTTAAAAGTGATGTAAGTAGACTTTTGAAGATACTAAAATTTATTTAAGTGTTTAAATAATACTGATAAGTTTTAAAACTAAAAAATTCAAATTTTTATGGTTTATGATTCAAGTTAGTATCGAAATTTTTATTTTTACATGTACAAGTAAGGGAATCTCTGTAAGAAGTGTTTAGCGTGACCTGCTGAACCGAGAGTGCAATCAATTAAACATTTTTCAGCTTTTTTTATTAGAAGATGCTTTCAGAATTTTTTTATGAAGTTATCAGAAAGAATAAGAAATTTAAATAATGGATTTGAGTTGTATTTTGCAATTTCATGAATTAAATTACAGTGACTGGTAGAATGAGGATAAAACTCTTCTTGCAAGACTTATGTAATCTTATCAATTAAAACAGGATAATGCACTTTATTTTCATTTGTATCAAACAAAACTTCATCATTGTGCTAAATATCTTCTTCGTTTAACTGCGTTTATGTGGAAGAAGAATTTTACTTTTTTAAATTTTATTGCTGTTGAATTATTTATTCTACTTTGGACAGCTTCTGTCCTTTTTTTTCTTGCTAAATCTTTTTAGATAAAGATGAGAGCTTGTCCTCGAGACCCTCATTCTTTATGAAATTAAAAAGGGAGTATTAGATTTGTTAATTTAGTAATTTTGAAGATTTTTAAAGCAATCTATTTTTTAAGATGGTTGAGTGCAACAGGTTGATCATTTTTGTAGAATATTCGTAAGTAGTAACTTTTTCAATTATAGATGAAAAACTTCCTTTATATTTGATTTATGTTTTACAACTTGTGTAAGATAAGAAATAAATAAATATTTGTTGCTTAAGACTGTTGATTGATTATTCCTAGGAGGATTATTGAATTGAAAAGCTTTCTTGCAGTAGTATTAATTTACTCTATCTTAAAGTATATCTGTCAGGGTTAAAAATAAAATATAGTTGCCAATCTGCATTCGGATATTTGGTTTAAAATTTTGAGCATTTAAATAGAAACTTCTAGTAATAGATTTTATAAAAAAGGATAAAAATTATACACAAGAATGAAAAATTAATGGATTACAAATTTTGTAATTTTTGATGGAATTATGTATTTTTTATTTGTTGATAAACATAATCAATTAAATCGTAAATTTCATGAGTTAAAAAAATTGACTAGTAGCTCTTTTAATAAGAATAATAAAGGGTTAAATGTTTGAAGTACATAGTTATTAGCTTTTAAATTTGATATATTTTATTGTAAAACTATTGTTTTTTTATACCATTTTACACTTACTGTTTATAACTAAATTTTTTATAAAAAAAGTATCACTATTCTGATAATAAATACAAATTTTCCGTAGATCTATATGTTTTTGTATACCTAGCTCTATTTAAAATCTATAAGTAACCTAAATTTTCTAATATCTCTAAACTGTGCTGCTTTTCTAAGTGAAAAGAGCTTACTATTAGTTATTTTAATAAAATTTTCGTTTAAAATCATTTAAAGTCAACATTTTAACAGTTTGGATTTTTTTTGAGTAAACACAAAAAAAATTTTTTTCTAAATTAAATTTGGAAATTTTAAGAAATAATTAAGCAAAGATATAGCAGAAAAGGAAGATATATTGATACACGAGGAAGATAGTGTACTATTAATTATTACGAAATATTGAATACTAAATTTTAATAAAAGTCGATCATAAGTGTATGCATTCATTTAGATAACTAATATTTAAAATAATAAGAAGATCCAATCAATAAATTAAATAAAAATGAAATGAATGTATAAAAAGATAAGCTTTTATATAGCAATTATGGAATTAATTGCTTTGTTTTCTGCTTTTGTATTTGGATCTTAAAGAAAAAGAAAGAAAAAGAAAAATAAAAAAGAAGAAAGAAAGAAATAAATAAATAAATTAAGAAGATCGTTTCTTATAAAAAAGCAAATTAAAATAAAAATATCGATCTTTGTAATAATAAATATTTAATTTGAATAAATATTATTTATTTTCAAGAAAAGCAGATTACTAAATCAATCAAAAATGGCTCAATCTTTAAAGCTTTAACCTTTAACCAGTCTCGGAACACCCAACAACGTCCTCGCTGACGACTACGTCCACTCCACCTTCGAAACCTACAAGTTCAAGGCTAACACCACTAACGGTGGTAAGGTTGACTATAAGGCTAAGGTTTCCACTGCTTAAAAGGATGGAAAGCTCGCTGTCAAGGTCAATGATGAAGCTAAATTCTAATTCCCCTTCCTCGAAAAGTACACTTTCTAATTCTGCTAGAGAAGATCTGGTGATATTAAGCTCCACTTCGATTTGGGTAACTTCACCATTTACAACAAATCATGGAACTTCTTCTCCAACGTCAAGACCGATACCACCTTATCTAAGTTCAACTTCAGATTAGGTACTAACTACTTTGGTAGCTCTTGCGAATCCAACACCAGATTAGAATTAGTCCCTGGTGATGCTCCCGTCCTTACTCACAGAAACTACATCAAGAAGGGTTCCATCTACTACGGTGGTGTCTTCTCCCTTAACCTCTAAACCTTAGCTTTAAAGAGATACGATGCTCTCTTTGGTTATGCAAGTGGTAAGTATGAAGCCAACCTCAAGCACGAATCTGACACCAAGGATGTCAAGGAATTACAAGTAAATTTTATTTAAAAACTTAAATATCACAAATATATATTCAATGAAATTAAAGTAGAAAAGATAGATTTTTTATCAAATTTTTAAATTATTTTAAAAATTGCTTAGACATAAAAACTTTTTAATAAGATATGAAAAGATGTACCTTTAAATATAATAAATAATAAACATACAAAAATCTTCAATCAATATTTTTGATAGCAAGCATTAGAATCAATAATACAGTAAAGCATCTATTTATGTTCTTAAGTCAACCAATTGATAATAAGAAATTGATTTTTTATAATATATCCAATACATTATCTCAGAAATAAAATGTCGAAACAGCACGAACTCACATAAACAACATAAACAGATCTAAAAAATTAATAAACGCTTAGGATTAGAAAAAATATTATAAAAATAAAGCTAGTAAAATTAATAGATAGATTTTTAAATTCAAAAATAATTAATGACACAATTATTCTAAATATAAATTCTAATAATTTATTTTTTCAAAAAAAAAAACAAAACAAATAAAATCACGTCACTTTTATCTCCTTCAATTTTTAAATCTCATGATAATTAACTTATCATTTGAGAAGTTTAATATCATAAAAATAATACAGCCCTGATTCTAAAAATATATTTAATTAAATATAGGTTGGTACTCTTACTGCTACTGCTACTTACTTCCATGATGACAACACTAAGCTTGCTCTTGAAATCTAAAATAAGGGTCACAAGTTATAACCTGGCTTCACTGTTGGTGCTCAACGTAAGGTTAACAGCTCTTTGACTGTTAAGGGTAAGGTTAACAATAAATTAGAATTATCCTTGGCCTCTAAGTACGCTCTTAACAGATAATTCACTCTTACTGCTGGTTTACAATTAGCCTTAAAGGATAAGAACCCTGTTGATTTCACCAAGTTCCCTCCCCTCCCTATCGGTTTACAATTAGAAACCAACTTTTGATTTATATTAAATCTAATGTAGTTAGTTGTAAGCGTTACATATATAATATATATTTTATTATCACTTTACGTATAAATTATATGTTATATATATACAGAGCTGTCATTATCTTTATCACTTTAATTAAAATTAAAATCCATTTTCTTTCATTTCCCTCTATGTTATTGAGTCATAAATAAAAACACTAAAATACCTAATAACTAATTCAAAAAAAATAAACTTTATCACAAGCAACCTTCATTATTGTTTGGTGTAAAAAATAAAAATAAATAATTGATTTGTTAGAATTATGGTTTTCTTAATTGTAAAAAAATAAATAAATGAAAAAATAAAAATTTTTATAAAAACTAAAAATTAAACTAAATTAATAAAGGCTAAAGAACTTCATAATTTATTTTAAAAATTAGTTTTTTCTTTCATTTTTATTCGTTCAATACTTGAGAATAATTGGTATTCAAAATAAATTTTTAGACTCACATTTTATACACTAAGATTTAAAGTTTTAAAATGTATTTCTATGAATTTAAATTTCTCATCATTTAAATTGAGGAAAATAAAAAGGATTTTGTCAAAATTTAATTTTTTATTTCAAAATTTTAACATACAAACATATTAACTTTAATAATAAAATAAATATTTTTTATCAAGAAAATTAAAATTATTTGAATGATTTAAATAAGTAAGATTACTTTTTAGAACAGATTGTTTTAATTAAAATAATAAAACAATTATCAATAAAATCTTTTAATTCAGTTAATATTTTTTAAAAACACATCTTTAACAAGATTTGTAATATTAAGAAATTAAATAATTCAAAAATATTTATTTTAAACTTAGATATTGTTTGTAGGTACTTCAAATATTATATTTTCACATCCTCCTATAAAGCTTATTAGTAATATTAATAAAACTATTTTAAATTCTTTCAATCATTTTAACTGCTTAGAATAAATAAACATTAAAAATTGATTTTAAGAAATACTATCTATATTTGTAAAATGTATAATATTTTAGATTTTTTTAATTTCAACTTTTCTTTCAAAAAATATAATCAATTCAAATAGATTATTTTCTATTAAATTTAAAATTAACTCTTAATAATTTAGATAATAATTATGTAAAATCAATTTTTATTAACTTACTCTAAAATATATTGTATTAATTTATGGTTAGATTTTATAAATCATAATAATTTTTATTTTTAAACTTAAATTTTGTATTAGTAAATAATAATAGACTTTAAAAATGTTTTTCTTTTTATTATTTTAATTAAATACTTTGATTTATATTTCTTAGGTTACAATTTTAACAAAAATCATAAGTTTTATTAATTAAAAATACTATTATCGAAATAAGTAAATTATATAAATAAAATAAGATAAATTTAAAAAATATTAATACTATTAATTACAAGCTTATTTTTATGATGAATCTTAATAAATATAAAAAATAACTAACTTCTAAAAAAATTTTAGATTAAAAAACTATAAAATAGATTTGGAGTTATGAATTTAAAATGAAGTGCTAAATAATAAAAATTTAAGATAAAATAATATTAAATTTAATATATAAACTTATTAAAATAGATAAGATAATTAAAATATTAATTATATCATATTTAGCTTTTTTAAAGTTGCTTTTAGATTAATATAAAGTTTAATTTTACCAAAAGATAGAATAATTAAATTAATTTTATTATAAAGAACTAAAATCTTTTACATGATTAGCATGATATGATAAACAATAAGGTTTTTTAATAATGTCTAGCTATCAAGAATTTAATTATTATATAAAAACTTTAGTAAATAATCTTAACATAATTTCATTTTTATTTCAAGAAAAAGAAAATCACACAATTAATTTACTATTGTTTGATAGCTAAATAAGCAAATAAACTATTTTGTCTAACAAAGCATTTAAGTTTATAAAGACTTTAAAAATTTCTTAAAACTAATTATTTAATAAAAAAAAGACTTAAAGAAAATTTGAAGAATCCCAAAAAAGACTTAGGAAAAATTTTAGATTAAAAAATATTGATTGTAGTCTTAGGAAATTAAATAAATAGTAGAGATGGATACTTAGCAATCAACAGTAATAGTTTCACAACATTAAAATCAAAACCATTTTATGATTTGAAAGCTACATTCAAACCTTTTAAATAATGACAACACTTTTATTTAAATGTATTTAGAGCAATAGAAGAAAAAAGTTGGTTATTGATGACGACGAAGACGATGAACCCCAAGTTGTTGCACCAAAATAACCTGAAAGAAGTATTAAAATTTTTACTTAAAATATGTTTAAAATTAAGAAATAAAATCCATTTATTTTAAATAGAAGAGTAGCAAAATGAACCAGCTGAAATAAGTGCTCCTGAGCCTAATAAAAATTTGAAATAGGCAAATGGAAATGGCAAAGCTGTTTAAAACAATTAGCCAATCAAGAATAATTCAGACTTAAACAAAAAAGTATAAGAAAAGGTTTAAAGAAAAGATTAAGAAAGAGTGTAGATTTCTTAATAAAAAATGGAAGTAGAATCTGACGGACATGCTTCTGACAGAGATCTTTTCATCGCTGATGATTCTAATTCTCAAGGTAAATTAGAAAATGGATTTAAAAAATAAATATTCAGGTTCTTCTTTTTATTTAGATATTACTATCTATTTTTTTGTTAGCAAAAAATATATGAAATAAAATTAATTACTGTTTAGTAAATTCACTATCATGTTGCAAATTATATAGATATTAATACTCAATTAGTAGCGCCAAATTAATGACTATTAATTAATTCTTTGTTAACTGAATGAAGAATACATTTTTTTTTTTAACAAAGGATGCTTATTTTTTGAAAGTCCTTTGATAAATCAACAAATTAAAAATGAGATTTTTATTCTTAATATTTCTATCTTAAATTTAAAATTATAACTAAATTATACTTAAAATAAATTAAAGATATTCAAGAAATCAGAAATAAGTACGGATGGAAACCTAAATAAACTCCTTAATCTGCCCCTAAGCAATCAAAACCTTCATCTACCTCTTCAGCTTAAAAGAGCACATCTTCTTCGTAAATTTACATTAATACATTTTTTGAAATATTAAGTTTTAGAAATCAATATGAATTAGTTAATTTTATTGTTTCTCAAAATATAAATTTTACAAAAACTTAAAGAATATCTGAAACTCTATCATAAAGTTTGTCTTTTTGTTAATTTTTATTACTATATAAAAAAGCTCCCGTAATAGAGAAGAACCTGTCAGAAAGGGTAAGGACACAATTGTTTATGAAGTATTAAAGAGATGGTGGTATGCTTTGCCTGATTGGCCTCCAGCTAATTTTGATTATTCTTCAGCTCTTGAATAGAATAAACTCCGTGTGGTAAATAAGTAGAAATTCAGAATAGAACCAGATTTGGATGATAGAGGTATTACTTATAATTTTTATATATATCATCATATTTTAATAGTAATTTAAAATAAAACTTAGGGTTTTTGAAAGTGTACGAAATATTAGGATATTAAGGTTTATACAAAGACGCCAATGTAAATTAATTGTTAGATAAGAATTATAAATTTATTAAAGGATTATAATTTAGAATAAGTTATATGACTTGAGACCTGAAGAAGGTAAACCTAGCTACAATAGCTTGTCAAAAAAAAGTGAAGTAGAATTAATTGGTTTGCTTAAGACTTGCTATCAAAAGCAGATTGAAGAGCTAGAAATGTCATAGGTTGTAGATTAAAATCTTTTGGGAATATTGAAAAAGCAATATGAAAAAGTGAAACAGAGAGTAAGAGATTGAAGTCTTCATTGATAAATTAAATAAAAAAGCTAAAATCTTCTTTTAATAAATAAATGCTAAGATAAATACATCAAAATGGTGCAAGAGAGATTTTAACTTTTAGCTGTATTTATTTGATTACAAATAAATTTCTAAAAAGTGAAAATATTGAATTTTATTGGTGGTGTCTGAACAAAAATTAAAATTAATAGTTATATTTATTGTACTAAAAATTCACTTTATATGTAATATTTATAATAGGTTAAATATTATTTTTAATAGTTTAATTTCTTTCGCTAATTTGCATTCAACAATTCATTTTTAAAAAACACTATTTTTGTTTTAGAAATTATTTTTGTTTTTTATTAAAACTAAACTTTAAAATAAATGCAGCAAAAATAGAAATTTACTTTTTCTCTTTACTTGCTTTTTTTATTCTACATTACAATAAATTTTTTAATATCTTCTAATTTTATTTTTATGCAATATGGTAGAAGGAAAAAATTTGTGATATTTGTACTCAGTTCAACTTAATGAGAAAGAATAAAAACATATTTATTCATCTTTATTTTATTTCATGCTTTTGCTGCTTGTAGAGAAAAGAAAATAATTTGCAAAGTTTCCATCGTATTTTTGAAAACAAGTTAAAGGCCTTCTTGAATTTTTGATGGTATGGCCAAAAGAGTGACGAATTTTATTTTAATGACAAATTAATAACTTTTGGGATGTTCATTTGAAAATTTATGGGAGTTTTAAGGAAATTCACCTAAGAATCATGCAATAGCTTATTTACTATGGAAGATTTTAATATAATTTTAAGTTTACAAGTAAATATTTAACTAAAATAATTATTTGACCAATTAGTACAGTTTGATTTAATTATTGAGATAATATAAAATAATACTGTATAAGAATATTGTGTTATAAATCATTGTTAGATAGGTTGGTTTGTTTCTTTTAATTCCAAGTCAAAACTTAAGGTAAGTCATCAAAGTAACAAAATTGTTTAATAATATTTGAATGCCAGCTAAATACTTAATATGCAGTGACTGTAATGATTTTTTAGAGCATCTCCTTGCAATAGGTAGTCTGTTCAGATATAAAAGTGATTTAAAAATAATATGAGTAAAATTATAGACCTAGTACATTTAGTAAAATAGTCATACTGGAATGGATATCTTAAAATTTATGATGCATTAATTATCTAATACGTTTCAAAATAATTTACAAAAGAAGTTTATAGTGTATTATCTCATTTGAAATATAGCTAATTATTTATGCACAAATAATAAAAATGAATGAAATGAAACAAAGTATTAATATTTACTCCTTAAGATTCTAGTTAAATATGTTAAAATTTAATATTTATAAATGTATCCGCTATCTATAGCTTCTTAACAATTTTATTAATAAAATAGTATCTAAGAATAGAAGTTTATTTTTTGATAGATTACGCTGCTCTATTAATTAAAAAGATAGATAAATTGCTTGGGTAATTAGCAATAAATTAACAATAATTAATTATTAATCAAAAAAATTTTAAATAAAAAACCTTTAATTAAAATCTCTTAAGATAAACAAATCAAATAACAAATGGACTCAAGCTACTCTGAATTCACCCTTGATGGTATTCTCTCCCACACTGATTACTCCAAGAGAAAGACAAAAATTGTCTGCACTATTGGGTAACCAATTAACTTTCAATTATGAATTCTTCATTCATATTACTTCTTAATCCTATTTATTAAACTTTGGCTTTTATAATTTAGACCTTCCTGCTGGGATCACGACAATCTCGTTTAATTGCTTGAAAACGGTATGAATGTTGCTCGTTTGAACTTCTCCCATGGTGATCATGCTGTAAGCTACTAAAATATACTTTTATTTTACAAAAAACACAATATTAAGCCTTTATATTGACACTTTTGCTTACTATCTCCCATAATTTAACCATAATAGGGTCATGGAGAAACTGCTAGAAAACTTAAGGAAGCCTTCAAAGCAAGAAAAAACATTCAATGTGCTCTCATGCTTGATACCAAGGTACACCATATTTTATATTTCAAAGCCCTTTAATAGCTAAAGGATTAATTTTTAGTTTGGAAAGATATTAATTTTTCTTAATTTTACTATTTGTAATATAAAAGGGACCAGAAATCAGAACTGGTTTGGTAAAGGATTAAACTAAGAAGCTCATCAACCTTGTTGCTGGATAAGAATTAGAAATTAGTAAATCTTATTGATGTATACTTATGAAATAAAAATAATTTTTTGTTATTTTAATTATAATATTTTAGCTACTGATTATAGCGTTTTAGGAGATGAAAAGGTTCTTGCCTGTTCTTATAAAAGTTTACCCACAAGTGTCAAGGTTGGTGGTTAAGTCTTGATAGCCGATGGTACTTTGGTTTGCATAGTTAAGGAAATCAAAAAGGTAAATAATAGTTTTAAAAAAACGTTTTTAAAATACTCACAACAATATTAAGCATAAGCAAACTGATAGAACCTTTTAATCAATTTTTATCTATAGTCAGAGATTAGTTAATTTATTTAAAACAAAGGTTAAATAAATAAATAATTTATTTGTTTATTGTTGGTTGATAGATAAATTTTGATATTCTGATCACCAAAATATTAATTAAAAAAATTTATTTAGCAAGAATTTAACTTACTTAATTAGGAATAGAAAATATCCATTCCATGACATGATAAAAGATATTTAAAACAATGTAATCAATATTTTTATTTTAACAAATCAGGAAAGCGTTATCGTAACTGTTTAGAATACTTGCAGTATTGGTGAAAAGAAGAATATGAATTTACCAGGTGCTATCATTGATCTCCCTACCGTTACTGAAAAGGATGAAGATGACATCGTTAACTTTGGTCTTAAACACGGTATTGATTGTATTGCCTTGTCTTTCACAAGAAAAGCTGAGGATATTGAATATGTTAGAGATATCTTAGGACCTCAAGGTGAACACATTAAGATTATTGCAAAGATTGAAAACCAAGAAGGTCTTCACAATTACGAATAAATCTTAGAAGCTGCTGATGGTATCATGGTTGCTCGTGGTGATTTAGGTATGGAAATCCCACCTTAGAAGGTCTTCGTAGCTCAAAAATGGATGATCCGTAAAGCTCTCGAAGTAATTTTAAAACTAGATAAATATATATTTTCTAACTTTTTTTTTTGATATAAACAGAAAGGTAAACCCATTATTACTGCAACCTAAATGATGGAAAGTATGATTAAAAATCCCAGACCCACTAGAGCTGAAGCAAGTGATGTTGCTAATGCAGTTTTGGATGGTACTGATGCAGTTATGCTTTCAGGTGAAACAGCTAACGGATCTTTCCCTATTCAAGCTGTTTAAACCATGGCTTACATTTGCTCAGAAGCTGAACTTTGCTATGACAACAGACAAACTTTCTGGTAAAGAACTAACAACAAGGTAATTCTTTCTTTAATTATTAAGTTAGATAGTATGCTAGCTCATGCAAGATTAAGATAAAATTAAGATGTTAAAAAGGATTTTATATCAAACAAAACAGATAAAATGCAAATTTTAAGTTTTAATTTATGAAAATTTGATTTGGTTTGTTGAGCAAAGCAAATACAATATATATAAAGTTTAACTTATTTAATCAACTTTTAAAAATGATTATTAAAAAATAAAATTATAAATAGAAAAAAGTATCTTCTATTGAATCTATGGCTATCTCTGCTGTCTAAATGAGTTTTGAAATTGAATGTCCTGTCATTATTGTATTTACCACCAACGGTGATATGGCTAGATATGTATCCAAGTACAGACCCAGTGCTCAAATTTTCGTTGTATCCACTGAAAACGGTACAATTAAGGGTCTTTGCACTACCTTTGGTGTCAGATGCTTAAGAGTTCCTTCATTCTAAGGTAAGAGTTATTTTTTAAAAATCAAAGAAATATTTACCATATATTATTTATAGGTATTAATAAGCTTATTGATTATGCTATCGATGCTGCTAAAGAATAAGGATTTGTCAAGTCTGGATAAAATGCAATCGTTATCCTCGGCTCCAACGAAGAAGAACCTGATCAAGGTGACATCCTTAAAATCAAGGAAGTTAAATGATCTGAAAAATCATAAAATAATACTAACTTATAACTATTTTACTTTAATTTATTTGAGAATTATGTAATCACTCTTCATAGTATTGTAAAGTGTTAAGCTTGTTAAGCTATAAAATCTTTAATATCAATTATCATCATTCCAATTTTTAATTTAATTTACTCTTTTGATTTAGGCACATTTTTTGAAAATATTTTTGTTATAAATTTGCCAAACATTAGGAATTTTTAGATATTTCTTTCAATATTCTAAAATATTTTATTTTATCAATATTGAATCATTTTTACTCATAAAAAATATAACTTTTTGAAAATTGGATTTTAATTTTAATTTAAATTTTATTTTGTTTTAGCAAATTTTAACAAAGACAAAAATATTTTGAATTGAAAAAAATAAACTAAAAAAAGTCAAAAAAGCAATCAATTTATTTATAATTTTAATAAAAATAAATAATTTTATTTTTCTTTAATTCATTATTATATGAAGCAGTTATTATTTTTCTGAATTTTGCTATTTTCAAAGTGCTAAAAAAATTAATTTTAAAACTGCAGGAAAATTAAAAAAAAATATTTTCAATTATTTGATTTTTATTGCATTTATAGAATTTTTAAAATGTTAATTTTTAAATATTTTATGCTATTCTTTCTCCCTTTTCTGCTATTAATATGAAATGGAATCCTAAATCAGTTTGCTAAGAGTTATTTGATTTTTTATGCTTACTTTAAAATATTGAATCCTTATATTTGCCTTTTTATGCTATGATTTTAAAAATAAATAATGAATTATTAAGGTATTTTGATTGCTAATAACTAAAATTTTCCACTAAAAAGAGCTTTATCATGAAAAATAAATAACAAAAGAACTGTTTAATGCTATTGAAGTTGGAGGAAGACTAATACTTATTCAACAATGCAGACATGTAAATAATACTAATATGTTATAAGTGCTACTTTTTTGCTTGTTATTGGGAAGTTATTTGATTTCATTACAATAACAACAATCAATATCAACAATATGGAAGATTTACTTTACCTATTAATTTACTTGTTGCAATTGTTTATAACAATAATAATAAGTATATCTAATATTAAAAAGAGATCTCTAAAATAACGTGATCAAACAATGGAGGCACCAGAAATAATTTCAATAAGTTCCATAGTAATTTTAGCTTAACGAGCCTTATTGTAATCGAGAGTGAGCTTAGAAAGGATTTCACCAGCATTCTTAGAAGCGTTTTCCATAGCATTCATACGAGAAGCTTATTCAGCAGCAGAAGAGTTGAGGAGAGCATTGTAAACGGAAGAAGCCATGTACAATTCATAGAAGTAATTCTTGGAATATTCTAATTCAGGTTCAACAGCTTCGTGACGAGTAACATACTTGAATAAATTTAAGAATTAAGCTCTGGGAAGCAATTCTTAGTGCTTGACAATGTAAGAAATGGCATTCTTGAAATGATTGTATATTAAAGTAACTTGATCATAACCAACTGCTTAAGTAGAAACTTAGTGTGCAATAGCGGCAGCAGTGGGGAAATTGACATTTTAGATTTAGACAATAGAACTCTTAAGCAAATCAGGGAAAGGTCTAGATAAACCACTAGAACCCTTTTCACCAACGGGTAAAAGACCGTAAGCAGATCTATTATTGAGGGCTAATCTCTTAACTTCTCTGACAATACTGGAATTGACAGAACCGCACAAACCCTTATCGGAAGTGATGGGAACGAGGAGGGTAGTTTTGGGTGTGGTGGCAGATTTCTTCTTTTGGACGTAAGATTCATTTTCCAACATCTTTTGTACGCTGCCAACGGCGAAGTTTCTACCATTTTCTAATCTGCTGGTTTCAGCTTTCATTTTTGATGCAGCAACCATCTTCATGGCCTTGGTGATCTTCTTAATTGAACCAATGGCTTTCATTCTAATCTTTAATTGCTTTAAGTTAGCACCGAAGTTCATCTAAGGTACCATAACCAAAGAGGTGTTAAACAAACCCTTTGAAGCTAATCCGAACATTTAAGCTTAAAAATTCTTAAAATATCTATTTATGAATGAAGTTTCTCTTCTAAGAAGATTTATCTATCTTTTTTCTTTCTTTAAATTATTTCCTTTTAATTAGATTTAATTTCTTCTTTTCTCCTCTTCTTTTCAAAATCTTCTTGTATTTGCTTGCATTTGTAAATATTCCATATTAAACCAATTACTAATACACAATTTTTTTTCCATTATTTCATTATTAATTTTCCCTATCAAGCTCAATCATTTATTTTATTTATAAGCAATCCATACAACTCACATTCTAATTAATATAATCATTTCCTATGCTTGATTGATTGCTTTTCTCTTTTCAAAGCATTTATTTATTATTTATTTATATTTGCTACTTTTTTATTTAATTTTTATCTTGTTTAATTCTTTGTAATTTTCTTGTATAATTGCTTTTAACTATTCAATTTATAATAATGAATGCTTCCTTTCTCTCTTCACTAAAACACCTTATTTATTATTGTTTGAAATATCAAAAAATGCAATATTGTTTGATAATTCTATCTTATTGCTTCAATGTCATTTATCTATCTATGTTTCCTTCTTTCTTATTGTTAAATAGATATGTACGTATGCTTTTAATTTTTTTATTTATAAAGATCTGTCTTTGTTCCTCCTTATTTTATTTTATTTAATCTGTTTTTTATGTTGGATTTAATGCAAAATTGAATATATTTAAGATCCTTTTGAATCATAATACTGTTTTTATTTATAAGAAGATCTTTCTTATTTTTATTACAAGATATTTCTTCAAAATTTAAGATATTTCTAATATTATTCCAAAAATATAATTTTTACTGTATTTATTTCTATCATATTAAATAAATTCTTCAATCGCTTTGAAAATGAATTTAATGAAAAAATAAAATTATTAATTTCATAATAATTTTATCAAAACTATTTAAAAACAAAGCTAAAATAAATAAATTTTTTTAATTAATTATTTTATCAAAATAGATCAGATAAATTGAAATAAATTACAAATATTTAATACAAATAATTAAATTTAATTATTTTAATTATTTAGTAAAATCATTTCTTTTTATTTTTGCTCTTCTTTTGTTCTTTCTTAAGGACTTTACCCAAGTCGTTTTCATATTATTACTTTGTAGAGTTAACTATTTTATTGTCACCTTCATCTATATACACATTTGTTCTAGTCAAGGTGTTTGTATTCATTTAGGGATATCTCAACATCAATTTAGTGCATAAGCTTTCAATATTTAAAGTGAAATCCCATGGTTTGACTGCTTTTTTCATTATTTATTTAAAGTTGATTTCAAGTTCTTTTCTCTACTTAATTTAATCTTTTTCGACTATAATTAGTTCTTCCTTTTGGTTATTGTTATCTATTTTAACATCTCTTTTGAATTTGGTGTTAATTGCAAATATAACATCATTTAATTCGTTTTCAGTCTTATAGCTGTAAATTAAATCAAAAACTTTGCTAATTTTGGTTTGGAGTAATGTATCACATTCTTTTTAGTGAGTACCTATATAGTTAATCATGAGTAAACCATTGTTTTCAAGCAACTTTTATAACTTTTAAAGGAATTCTTCCTATAAGAACTATTCAGGAGGACTAGCTTAATTTTCTTAGGGACTAACAATATCTAAAACAATAATGTCATATTATTGCTTCTTTTTGGGAGCAGGTTTACTTTCCTTAACTTCTTCGATTTCTGATCCCTCCTTTTCTACTTTAGGAGCTTCTTCATTGACAGCATGATTTTTAATGTAAGAAAAAGCATTATCTACAGTAATCTTGAATCTTGGATCTTTATCAACTCCGAAGTGAATTTTAGCAGCTTCAACGATATTCTTAGAAATTTCAATGTTATTAAGCTTGGTGTTAGCAAAGTGATTATAGATAAACTTGCTTAAAGCACAAAGGCCAGCACCTAATACAAGAATATTCAATTCTTTCTTGTCAAAAGCATCAGCTCCAAGCAAAGATAAACCAGCAATCATAGCTCTAAATAAATAAAAAATAGTAAATTATTAAAAAATTGTATTCTATTTAAAAGTATTAATTTGTTACCTGTGACTTTCAAAATCAAGATAGCTTTCATCTATACCAATAACCATATTTTTCTTAGGAGGAAGTATGCTCTTTGTAAGTTTGTTTTATTCAACTAAATCAGGTCTATTCTTAGCTGAAAAATAAGTCATTTTATATTGTGATTGGATAGCAGAAATGTTATTTTTCAAAACTAATCTTCTAAGAGCGTGGCCTTCTTCGTTAAGAATTTCTTCGATAATGAATTCATCATTTTAAGCAATAACATCCTTATCTATTAAATTATAATTATTTTCCTATTTATAAATGCTATAAATGGTATAAAAGCTTAAATACCTCCTATTTCATCTCCATCAGTAATGAAAGGAACAGGAAGATTCTTGCATCCCTTAGGGATCAAGTCATTGACAGCAGGTGAGAGCTCATCTTAAACGTCCTTCATGTTTGAGAAAACGTATCCAGGATTCAAAATAGCAATAATTAATCTTGAATATCCAGCTCTATTTAATATAATTTTTCATTTTAATACAATATACAATTTAGCTTATTATTAAATTCTAAAGATAATATTAATTATGAATTCATAATAATTACTGCTCTAATAATTCGAAGTTTCCTTTTTCTGTGCTAGAGATATAGCTCTGTTCTTTACCTTAAGGTGTGATAAAGCAACCACAAGTTTTCTATTATAAAAAATAAATAGTTTTGAAATGTTGAATTGAAGGAGGATTTAATATTTACGTTTTCTAAAATCTTTTTGCTATTTGAATCGACTACGTGAAGAGTATACTTAGGGACCTTTGCATTAGGTACTTTAGGATCCCAAACTTCAATTGAAAAGCGTTAACCTGCATGGCATTTTTTAACTTAAGACATAAATCTATTTTATGTTTGAATGCGGTTGATTTAATGCTTGATTTCTTGAGGAGGTAAGAGTTTAGCTTCAGCTTCGTTCTTTAAATGAAGACTGATTTTGTTGTGAGTGGCAGTTGGATTATCTGATCTCTTGATATCAACCAAGAAAGGATAAAGCTTAGATTTTTCAATAAGAACTTCATGTATAGTGATTTCAAAGCTCTTTGAATTGAAGAAAGAGAGCAAAGTATTTAAAATGTGGGATTGTAATAAACTAATGCAAACATATCTGGAGCTAGGATTTGCTGTAAGAATATCAACAATACTTTATAAGAATTTATTAATTTTAGTAGTGTTTTCTTCTGTTTCTTCAGGATAAACAGCATCAAGGAGACCTTTATCCATAACGATATCAAAAGAGTTAGGAGCGTAAGTCATATTGAAGATATCGACTACTTCGTATTTCATTTCTGGTCTAATTTTGGCAGATCTTGCAGACATTTCTTTAATAACATCTTCAGAGAAATCACAGTTGACAATATTCTTATAACCACCATCATACATATCTTCTGAGAATAAAGAGTTACCACAACCAATATTTAATATTTTTTAGTCTTCCTTAACGATTTGACTTATGATATGTTAAAAGTTCTTGAAATTACCATACCATTCGAAAAATTCGCTATCTTTCTTGTCATTTTGCTTTTTAAGTTTGCGGAAAAACTTGTCCCAATACTGCTTAGATTAAAATTCACCGTAATTTTTAGGTAAGATGTTCATTTTCGTAAATCCTTATTTGTTTAAATAACCTTTTTATAATAATAAGTTGCTATCAGTTTTTTCTTGCTTTTTAACAAAATTAACCAAAAAAATATCTCTTTTAACTTTTGATTATAAATATTAAAATCACTTAAAGCACTTAAATATCTTTTGCTAACAAAATATATTAGAAGAATTGATTATTCTATTAGTAATTTACCAAGCATCTTAAAACCCTACCAACTAACTTTTTTTTTCTTGTAGAGATAGTTTATTAATTTTAGATTGCATTTTATTCATCTCTTTTCTTAATGAAACAAAAAACTTGCATTAAATTTCAAATTTTTGGTAGAATTTAGATTGACTAATATTTTGATGGGCAAAAAGTTATAAAAAAGTTTAAGTAAAAAGTTTAGAAATAGTTAAATTAACATTATATAAATCTATAAATGACATATAAAAAATAATTAATTACTTTATATTTTATTATTCTAATTTTGAAAGATTATATAGTACTTAAATTATTATGAAAACTTCTTTTATTATTCTAATTTTAGATTATTCATTCATTGCCACTAAAACAAACTAATCAGCTGAAGGGTAATATAGTTCCAAAAAATATATGCTTTACTACAGGGAATTTAAATAAAACTTCAGCTTAGTACATTTTAACCATACCCTAATATAATTAATTAAAATTTGTGAAAAACGCTCATTATTTTTTTGTAAACGCAAAATAATTTTCTATAATTAATAAATATAATTTACTTGGGCAACTTTAGTCCAATTAGCAGCTCCTGAAATATCGTTGAGGATGGGTGAATGCTCAAAGAAGGGACCCTTCTTCTATTACTTTATGAAGTCAATACAGTGGAGATACATATATTCTTTTTCATATTTCTTCAATATATCATCCTTGTGAATATATGAAGGATCTAAAACGTATTAACTGTTTACGAGTTCATTTGAACCAAATAAAAAGGGTAAAAAGTGGTAGTCATCTAAACCCCAAACTCCATGTGAGCCAGCAGGTTCAAGCATGTAAGTAACTTAAATTTTTCTCATCAAGTTAATATACCTAGTAATTAAAATATTAAATCGTCTAGCAAAAGATAAACAATATTGAATGAAAAAATTCAGGCTTTTATAATAAAAATGATAGGTTTTTTGTATAGAATAAGCATATCTTGTTAAATGCTTTATAAAAACTACAATTCCTTTAATTCAAAAAAATGTATTTAATTTGCTAAAATAAATTTAAATCTTAATTTTAAATGTACTAATAACAAATTACTTATAAAATACGAATCTACATAGAACTTCTAGATCAGAAGAATCATATAAACCAAGCTTTTTTAATGCAAGTAAGAAGAAAGCAAAAGCCATCTCGTGGCCTGTTCCGTAATCAAGTCTAACATTAGATCCGTATGAATCTTGTAAATAAACTCTCAACTCTACAATTGCTCCCTTAATATGCTCTGGTAAATAATCTGCAAGGAAGTTATCAGTAGACTAATATTAGGAATATAATAATGTTCAATAAAAAGTTTGATACTGAAAAATTTTTAAGAAGTGCTATAAATAATTCTAGAGAAGAAATATATCTCAGCATAAATCTACTCCACTCATTTAATAAGACTCATTTAGATAAGTAGATATTTGACTGATAAACTATTAAACACATAATCTGCAAAATATTATTTACTTTAATCATATCTGCGTGCCAATCTTTGAAGGCCTTGTTTCCAAAACGCATTGGTTGCTAAATTGGAGGATGCTTCTCGAGGAGCCCTTCCAATTCTTAAAGATACTAAACAATCTTTTAGAATTTACCGTTATCTTTAGTTTCTGATATCATCTTAGATTTTACTGATACTTAAATCTCACAAACAAAAATAATATATTCTTAGAATGTGCTGCTCTTCTTAAAGATTTCTACGTCCTCTTAGGTTTTCAATTTCTTTGAAGGTTCTTCAAATTGGTGCTGAGCCCACTTACTTTGGATATTATCTGAAGCCATCTATTTAATACTTTGAATTTAAGCTGAGAAGTTTTTGGTTATTGCCTACTCCAAATTTTCAAATTTTTCTAACTTTATTCTTAAAAGAATTGATCAAAAAGTAAATTTTAGATTTATTTAAAATTTCTATGAATATTTTTCTTTCTCTATCCTTTTATTTCTTAGCAATATTTATTTATATTACAGCTTTTAAATTGTTTGCATAATATGATATATTAATTATTTAACTTTTAGATGTTTTTTGTGTTTTATGAGTCCTTATGCAGTAATTTATTTGTGAATTTTTAAAAAGGGGATTCTTGTTGTGTTTGCATCATGTTCACTTTTTTTATCAAGCAAAATTTTTAATTACTTGCGTAATCGTAATGCAAAGTTTATACTTTCAACTTAATGAGTTTAATAATAATCACAATTAAATACTTTACCAATCCACAATAATCAATACATAAATTTATACCTAGAAGTAAATCCTCCTGAATTAAAATCAGTTAAGCTCTACTCCACTAATTATTAGTAACAACAAAATCAAGCCGAATAAATTTTAATAATAAATAAATTTCATTAAATCAAGTCTTTTAATAGGTCTCTATTTATTTATTTACATGTTCATTAATTTAAGTACTATAAATGTGAAAGATGAAACGAAATTAGCTGTTGATATTACATTAAATCAATTATTAACTCACTTAGAAAATATTAAATAAATCAAAACTTTGATTTTTAGATGAACTTTAAATAATTAAGATCTTTAAAAAATGTAAAAAACATTAAGTAAAGTATTTGTGTAAGTTGTTAAGTTATTAAATTCATTCTTTTTACATTTTCAAAATTTGATGACTTAATCATATTTTGTCTTCTTTCACTTTTTTTTTTCAACTTTGATTTCTTAAAATCTAAAATTTTATTTTACATTTTTTAATTTTTAAAGTTTTAATTTTTTTGTTTAATAAAAGAAACAACATGAAGAGATAAATTTTAAAATATTTTTATAACCTTAAAAATATCATATTTAATTAAAAAATAATTATTTTTAAATTATGGAAGCTTTAATTAAAATGTTTTCATAAATAATTTTATTATTTCCATTAGCGAAACTCAATGTTTTTTTATTAAATTTAGCATATTTAACAAAAATGATCTAGTTTAAAATTTTTATTTTAAGAATTTCTAAAATACTACAGCCACCTTATTTTTGTTAATAGAAACAACTATCAATTTTATTTTAAATCTATTATATAATTTTTATATTTAATTTTAACAAAAACGATAGATACCAGAGAGAATCGAAGTCTCACTCCTGTTTCGAGACCACTGCTTTTACCACTGAGCTTGCTAAATTAATTTTAAATTATTAATAAAAGCCTTTATTAATCTCTTCAAAATAAATATATTTAACTAATTAGTATTACTTTTAGACAAAATGGAAATAAAGTAGGTAAAGATTACATATTCTCTTAAAGTGGAGTATATTTTAAACATAAAACCTTATTAATATTTAATTACAGCTTACAGAAGAATCAATCTTAAATAAAGATGATACCTAAGAGAATAGAACTCTCACTCCTGTATGAAAATTAATTTCAAGTCGGCCGCCAAGGTATCTTATAAATTGAATATCTAATTTTTATTGATGCTTTTATGATAGCTCAACAAATATATTTGAATTAAGTTAAAATAAATATTAAGATCTTTTGATAGAACAAAATTTGATATATTTTTTCATCTTAACTTGTATTTTCTTTTTCTCGATTTCAACTAAAATATTTCTGAAATAAATTGAATTATTTTCTAAAGTGGTATTAAATAAAAAATGAGTTTGTAAAATTTATCTTTGATTATTTTTTAAATGTAAATCTAAAATTTTTGATATGTTTATATTATGTTTTTGAGCAGATTAAATAGGAATGGCTTTTTTATTTAAAACATATAGGAGCAAATTACAGAGCCTGTTAAAATAAGCAAAATGAAGTTTTAGGTAAAATAAATGTGATTTTAAATTATCTTACTATATACCTATAAGTGCAGTTAAAAAATAGGTATTAAATATGATTTAAACATAAAATATGTTAACTCAACATAAGGGAAATAATAACTTTTATTATTGATAAATTTTAATTTAAGTTTGATATTACTCCTAAATTTTTTTTCTGAAATAAATGCAGGGAGTTAGTTAGTAAAAAAATAAATATATATGTGATATGAGGAAAAATAAATAAATGCGATGTTTTTTTTAATAAATTTACTTAACGAAAGTAGGATTATTTGTTTTTAATCAACTTTTTTATAAAATTTTAATATATTTGCAAAGAGAAAGATTAAATATAAACAATTTATATTGGAAATTAATAGCACTCTATTTTTTGTAAATAAATTATTTTCTTTCTCATCCATCCACCAATCCCTATCCGAATGAATTCCTCTCACTCTCAGCAAAGAAAGGAGTTACCGAAAGTGTGCAAGTAATTCCCAGAGGAGTTCCTTTTTTAAAGATAGAAAACTGCTTAACCTGCCTTAAACAGTTTGAACAGAGTAGACATAGAACAATTTTTTGATTAAGACTAAATTATAAAAAGCAATATTAGTACAGCCTCTAGCTCTGCAACAAGCAATAGGTTCTAGAACTCACTTCCTTTTCACAAAAATGTGTAGTTCCCACAACTTTCAAAAGAAATTTTAAATTAGATTATCTCAGCAGAAAGAGGGATATCTAGCCAAAATTCTAAAGGAAGCTCAATAAATAATATATTTTAGCAAATTAAGCAAAATAATGTTTAGTAAGAAGATTTTTTAGATAGATAATAACTAAAATAGAGCTTTTTGCATAGTTTAAATCAAAGTGCTCAATAAAAAATGTAATAAAGTCAAGATTTTGCTTAAAATATGCTTTAAAATAGTTCTAAAAGTAAAATTTTTGATGGAGAGAGATGTGATTACATGGTACCAATTTAAAGACATAGAGGTTCTACCAACTTAAATGGATAGAAAATTTACTAATTTAATGCTGAAGATGAAATTATGGAGGATTTTAAAGAAAAAGAGGACATATAGGACTCACTTGATAAAATATAAATTTCTCCTGACTTACATTTGCTTAATTTTGAATAGTAGAATTAAGCAAGTGTAGTCCAAATTGAAAAGAAAGAAAGAAACAACTCACAATAAAGTATGGTAAACAAATCTTAATCTTCCTCAACATCTAAAAGGATAGAGCTGAAGAATAAAAGGAATACTAATATTGTTTCATCTTCTTTCTTTTTAGCTGACAACAAGCGGACTGTAAATTAAAATTCTTAAAAAAAATGTACTTAATTTTAAAATTAATTCTAAAAGGTAGAAAGCACATAAAATTGTTAACATAGTCGCAATGCTTCCAAAAAAAATAAAAATGTAATATCCTAAACAGAATAGGCTATTGATAGCTAACAAACTGAAGATGAAGATTCAATATAATTAAAACTAGGTTTAAAAAAATAAAATAAATTGGAAACTTTAGAAAAAAGCAGAGTTTTAATTGAAAAGGCTATGAATTAAAATAGCTCTTAGACAATTACATCAGGTAACCAAATAAGAGCAAGCTCATCATCTGCGTGTTTTTTATCTAACTAACAATCAAATAGAAGTATGTTTAAATAAATTCCTTACATCCTTGCTCCATCTAGCCTAAGCTAAAAGAAAGATTATTTAATTTAAGCTTAAAATTAAAAAAGTTTTTAAATCAACTAGCAATTGTTTCTAAGTAGAAATAACTCAATTGAAAATATACCAAATTAAATAAGTCAAAGCATTCATCTAAGTTAAAATTATAGTGATAAATAAATAATTGATGCAAACCTATTAAATTCACCTATCCTGAGACTACCTAGATTGACGCTTAACGCTGATCGAATGCTATTATCAATAAATAATTCAGGTTTAAATTTCATGAATAATAATAGCATTTAAGATTAGCAATAAGCAGATTAAAATACTTGTAAAGATATAAATAGTATTGGGATAAGTAAATCACACTCTTTTTCTGTATTCAGCAAACAATCCTATCAAAACTAAGTTTCTCAGAATTAAAATTGTTAAGTATTCGCTATTGACAAGAATAATCAGTAACAAATTAGTAAATAATTAAAAAATTTAATATTTAAAATATAATTTAACTATTTTTAAATTACTATTTTAGAAAGAGAGATAAAAACACCTAATTTTAACACCAGATAAGCAAACAAAAATTAAAATGATAGTAGCTTGCAGGTAGAAGAATAGAAAAAAATAATTAAATAGACGAAAGAAAAAAATGAAACTAGTTTTTAAAATAACCAGTAAATATAAGCATTAAGAACATCTAACATGTCTGGCATTTAAAAATAAACACTTTCTAATGAAAATGATGAACTTAATTCTTTTGAACTTGAAGTCAAAAATAGTTATTACTAAACGAAGTAACCAAATGATAATACTCAAGTGAAAATGAACAATAAATAATAAGACTTAGATGCAAGTTTCGGCACAAACAAGAATAACAAAAATTTCACTTCTTTGCTTAATGAAGATTAAACTTTAATTTTATTAGAATCATCTTTAAATTAGCAAAATAACCTCTAAATTACTCAAAGAAAAAAGAATATAGCATAAAAAAATTTTAAATGCAATAAAAGTTTACAAGTTAGTACAAGCAAAAATCAAAATCATAAATAATCTACAGATATATTAGATGATAGCCTTTCTCAAAAATATATTAATTTTTAAAATTAAACAAAAAAAAATACAATATCTAACAGATATTAGGAGAGAAGTTTATCAAATACTTTACATACTCAACATACAGAGTAATTAATAAATGCTCCTAATTAAATTTAAAATTAAAAGCTAAGCTTACATTCCTACAAAAATAAAGAGAGTCTATATTAAAGGAGCTAAAATTTTGACCAAGCAAAATGTAAAAATTAAATAAAAGACCAATAGATTATTTCTTTCGATATTGATTCATACTATCAAAATTTATAGTAAAATCTACCTGATAATTTTACTGTGAATCAATAATTAGAAAAGTAATATCCAAAGAAGCATCCATACCTAACTTAAGATTCATCAAATTAAAAAGAATAATAAATATAAGATGATAAAGTTTTTAATGACTCTTATTTAAGGCAAGAAAATGTCAATTAAAATCTTTTGCATACATTTAATGCATCTAAAAATACTGATTAAAATTAATTGTAAGAAATTATCTAAAACTTTTAGTTAACTAATAACCATTATTTGAATTGCGTTGATAGAATCTAGTTTAGAAATAACAACTAACTAGAAAATAAAAATACCCAAGGAGAAGAACCAAATCAAAAAGATACTAAACTGTCAAGCAATTCATCTTAAAATTAAAAATCCAGAATAGAAATAAATCAAAATTATTTTATCCAAGTAAAAAATAACAAATATCTCTAAAAAAAAAATTTAATTTAAAGCAAGCATAAAAGCGCAGATTTAAAACAGATAATATAAAAACAAAAGACTAATTTTACTGATAAAACTAATAAATTTGAAGACAAAAAGTGTTTTGCCACAAGAAGTATTTAAAATTAATAAGATAATATCAATTTATATATAAATTAAAAAGGCAGTGAAATTTAGGATGCTAAATGAACTTTAAATTATTACTAATAATTATGCTATTTATAGATATTAATTTAATTATTTTATATTAAGTATCATCAATTTTTAATTTAAATTAATTAACATTTCTTAAATTCAAAAAATAAATATTGCTCATCAAGCATTTGAAATACATTACAAGTGCAATATTAAAATTTAATGATATTTCAAATTATTTCAATATTGCTAATTTTATTTATTCTGTTCTTCTACATTTTCATTATTTTAGTTATTTTAATTTTTATCATAATTAATAAGATTTATAAATATATAGAATGCTTTTTCAAATATTTGTGTAAAAAATCTAATGTTTTTATATAGAGTGAAATTATTTTTCATATAAATATAAAAAAATTATATACAGTTTGGAACGACTATAAGTTAAATTGTTGAACTGCTATATATCTTTAATTATAATAAACTCTATTAGTTATTCTTTAATCTTTTAATTCTTACAAATACACTGATTAATGTTTTACTAATAATAAAATATTATATTTATTTTTATTATTTGAATTAAATAAATATTTCATTAATTAGTTAATAATGCAGATTAAATAAATTCAATTATTTGCATTTAAATATTTCACATAATCTTCCCAATCAATAGGTACTTATCTTTCATTATATACTTATTTTACAATTTATCCATCAGCAAGATATAGAATTCTATCTGCATAGCATTCAATATCTGGATTATGTGTAACCATAATCATTGTAACTTTCTGTGTCTCTTCACTAGAATAACCAAAATTATTTATACTCAGTAGCAAATCCATAACTTCAACTATTTATTTTACAAAATATTTTAAAATAGAATTTTAATGTAAATGAATGAATACCTGTTGATTTAGTGTCTAAATCTCCAGTAGGTTCATCTAACAAAACAATTTATGGTGAATTTGCTAGGGCTCTAGCAATAGCTACTCTCTACTATTCACCTCCTGAAAGCTCCGAAGGCTTATTAATAATTAATAATTTAATTTAAATTTAAATTTAAAAAATTACTAAGTGATCCATTCTATCTTGCAAGCCAACTCTAGTAAGGAGATTGGTAACTCTTTGCTTAATAACTTTTTAACTCTTTTTAATAAGTCAACATATTAATCCTTATAATTAATATAATCATAATTAATATTTTTACTAATTTATTGAGTATTTTCATAGGTAATTCAACATTTTCATAAGCTGTCATAGTTGCTAGTAAGTTAAATGTTTAAAAAACAATACCAATTGATTCTAATCTAAGTTAAGATAAATAAGAATCAGAAGAGTTAGTGTCAATTTATTAGCCCAGAAGCTCTTTTTTAGAACAAAAATTGTATTTATAAAAAATTGATGATATTTTTACTTATTGTGCCTGAGCTTGGCATATCTATAGTACCTAATAAATTTAAAAGAGTAGTTTTACCACCTCCTGAGGGACCTCTAATCATAACAAATTCTCCCCTAATTAAATTAGGAGCTATAACAATTACTTTTTATATTTATTTAAAAGTTACTTTTTTATTGGTTTACATTCGCTTTGTTCTTATAGGGTAATATTATTTAGAGCTTTTACTTTATCATCTCTTCCTACTAATGAGAATTCTAAAACAAAAATTAACAATACATTAAACATTGATATAATCAATTATTGAAAATTAATTGTTTAAAATAATTAAACATATGTTTTTATTTTTAGAGCTATGCTTGATTAATTTCTAATAATTAACAGAATTTGTTAGTATTCATTACCTTTTGTAAGATTTTGGCATTCCATAATTACTTCTGCATCATCTAAATTTTTTGGTTATAAATCATATATTTTTTGATCAACAGTTACTATTATTTTTTTTAATAGATAAATAAATAATTATTGTTTATATTAATCTTAAATCTAATATTACAATAGTGAGTGCTATTCTTTTAATTCATTTTTGTGTATTTTACTATTCTTTTTATATAGGCTTTTATTACTTTTGCTTTTATTTGGTTTCAACTATTTTTAAAAATTGAAGAATCAAAAAATCTTCTACTCAATTAATAATTATTTAAATATTACTTATTTTTATCAGATATAAATCAGATTTATCTGTAAGTCTTCTATTTCACTTTAGAAATAACTAATCTGGAAGATTTTTGATATTTTTCAGGATTAAACAGCACCTTTTATTTTTATTATTTGAAGATATAAGTAAATATAAATTTGTTAGTGTTCAAAAAATGTAAAGCAACTTAAAAAGATATTATTTTATTTTATTAAAGCAAGAGGTGAACTTTTATTTTTGAATTTAAACAAGCACTTTCTTAAATTATTTCATTCATTAAAAAATAAAATATTTATTGATAATTGTGATTATTGATTTAGTAAATGTTTGTTTACTCTTTGTCTGTTGGAAAAATCTTCATTTATTTAATTTTAAATAAAGATATTATTTTACGTGTTAAGTTAATAAAATTTAACTAATATCTTTAAAGATTTTGTTATTAATAATTCTGAAATTACTGATTTAATTAAATTATTTGCTCTTAAATTCTATCTTTATCTTTTAACTTTAAAATTAATTATATTTTGTTTAATGAAAGTTGTTAATTAAACTCATTCATTAAATATTAAAAAATAATTCAACTTATTAATTATAGCAAAATATAAAATATTATATTAAATAACTTTGGTTTATTTAAGTATAAAATAAATATTGATACTTTAACTTAGATTAATTTATTATTTTGTAGGATTTAATGAAGTCAAGTAGACTTCAAGTTTTTGATGTATCAAAATTAGAAAAAAATTTAAAATTTAATGGTAACTTGTTTTGTTTGATTGATTTAATTTTTAACAAATATTCGATGATAATAAGCAATTTTTTTTTTTTGAAATTAATACTTTTAAAACTATTAAATTTTCTAAATGTTCTATATAAAAAATTTATCAATTCTGATTAAAAAAATATATTAATTAAATTAAATTAAATAATAATGGATATTTAGAAAAATCCATGGAAGAAAGGGAGTCTTAGACCACTTTCTTCAAAATAAAAAGATGATTAAAAAAGCAAGGAAAGTTCAAGTAAAGAGTAAAGTAATGGGTTGTTGGGCATGGAAATCACAGGAACAAAAATTTCGAAACAGAGTGAGAAAGGGTTTATGAAATTTATGTAAAATAAGATGAATAAATCTCAATAAAGTAACAGATAAGATGATTAAGAAAGTGAAGCAGAAGAAGAAAAGCATAGCAATGAACCTTAAATGAACCATAATTAACAGTAGTAATTAAATGAAACAGGCTACAGTGAAACTTCAAATATTTATATTGACGATTAGCTAGATGATTTTGAGTAAAATAAGCCTAGGGGGAATTTCAATGATTATATGAGGGAAAAAATTGAGAATAATCCTGATAAAAAGAAAGTTTATGATAATTTTTTACTAGATTAAAAGAGAAGAGAACATGAAGAAGAGTTGAAGAAACAAACATCTAAACCTTTTTAATTTTAAAAAGGTAGAATGAGTTCATCTGCTACTGCTTATTCTAAACAGAGGAGTAACATTACCACAAATGATGGGCTTGAAGGGCTGCAAAATTACGAGCGTTCAACTGAATTTGGATCAAAACCTGATACAAAAAGTGAGATAGGAGATGATTTCCTGGCTCCCAGCGATTATTTAGGATCTAGAATGGAGCAATAAGTAAGTATCATGGGCAACATAGCTGATGGATAAAATCAAAAAAGTACAAAAATTTAAAATAAACCTTTTAAAATAAGCGAGTTAAAAAGAAACAGCTCAAGAACTGAAACAGCTGAATAAGAAAATAAAAGAGCTCAATCATCATAATAAATATAGCAACAATAATCAGAGATAAAGAAAAACAGATAAGGTCTCTCAATAAAAGAAAAAAAAAGGCTGCAATAAGAAGAAGAAATATTAAAGAAAAATAGCTAGAATTTACAAAATCAGCAATGGAAAATAAACGATCCTTAAATTAGGTAGTTAGAACAATAATAAAAGATATTAAGAGACAAGAAAAGAGAATAAGTTGAAAAAATAGAGAAGTCACTTATCGATATGGAGAAAAAAATGACAAAGAAAAATAAATTAAAAGTTATAGCTTTAGTTAATGGTAATGACAATATGGAGGAAATGGATTTGAATAAGCCTATGACTGAGTACGATATTGAATTAGCTGAAAAGGAGGCATAAATGCATGAATTAGAGAGATTAGAAAGGTAATAAAAAATGTAGGAATTAAACGAGTAAAATGTTGACGATTTAACTAATATGAGTGCTTCAGAAATGAGAAGCAGGCGTTTATTTATCACTGATTGTTTAAAAAATAAAAGCAGTATGCAGTAGAGCTTTTATTCAGAAATGTCGTAACAAGCAAATGAGAATTTGTAGGCAGCAGTTAATGAGTTTGATGAATTCAATTAGGAAGAAGAGTCTAAAGAGTTAGAAGATATGGAAGAAGAAAGTAGTATTCACGAAGGTAGTAATGGAAATAACTAGCATATTATTAATAGGAATATTTTAAATGCTTTTAAAACTCAAAAATAACTAGCTGAATATGGCATTGAAAATTTCTTGAATCCTGAAGTTAGAGAAAGGCTTGGCTAACTATTAAGTGGATGCGAGGATTTTGATTTGAAAAAAGAAGAAGAAAAGCTACTAGAATAAGGAAACCCTTTTGGTTTGACTGAGGAGTAGTAAGAAGAACTAAAAAATTTACAAAAAAACTTGGAAAAAATTAAAATGGATGACAACACAATTTAGTAAATTTTAGGACATGAGCTTTTTTCATTAAAAGATGCAATCCTTCCAAAAGATCCTCAGCTAAGAGACTAAGCTGAAATAAAAATTTTAAAAGAAAAGATGAACTCAGTTAATGAAAGGCTTAGAGATCTATTTGATGTAGAGAAAAGAAAAGAAGCTAAGAGCAAAGTAGGCAGCAAAGTTGAGAAAATCAAAATACAAAATTTAGTTTAGCAGCTTATAGAATAAAATGGAAATGCTGAGCCAACGATAGAAATTTAGAATCTCATTGAAGATTTCGAAGAAAATTAAAAATTACTTGAAGAAAGTAAAAGAATTATTTCTGATTTGTAAGGTTAGGATATTGAAAAAGAAGTAGGGGAGTATAACCAGCTATTATTAGAGGCTATTGAGATTTAGAAAAAATATGAGGAAATGCTTGATTTAAACAAATAAAATGCATTGATGGAAGAATAGTAGGATATTATAAAATCTTTTAAAGATAAATTTGAATAAATATATCAAACTTAAAAAGAAATCGAAGAGAAAGAAAAAAAATTTGTTCAGGTGGTAAAGGAAAATAACTTCGCTGATTTACTTGGAATGCAATTCAATGAAAATAATGATGACTATGAAATAGAAGATATTAATTAGGTCATGAAAGATGAAGAAGAAAAGCTTTAGAGAGAAATTGAAGCAGAACTCTAAAGGATATAAAAAAAGTATGATCAATTTGATGAAAACTTAATTGATTAAAAGTTATAGGAAATGTACGATTACGATGCTATGATTACATAAAAACTAAATGAAATTAATCCAAATTTATTAGAGGACCTCAGAGAATCTGTATTAAAGCAGTAAGAGGAAGTAGAATAACAAAGATCTTAAGTATTTCAAACAAATCCTTATAGAGAATATTAATAAAATTATAACTAAGAATAAGATAATGATTTAGAATAATAAATAAGTGAGGAATAAAATGAAAATATCACCCGTAGCGAGTATTTTGATGAAGAAGATAGAAATGATACTCTAAGAATAAAGCTTGAAAATAACTTTAATGAGGAATAAATTTAAGAAACCATAAATATCCTAGAAAAGAGATAAAGAGAGAAAGAAGAAAGAGAGAGAAAAAAATAGGAATATTTTAATAAAATGCAACAAGTTAAATAGCATGAATAAATTGTCAATGAATTATCCGAAAAATAAGAAAATAAATTAGATTAAATAAATAATAAAATGATGCAAGATTCTCTAATGTAGGAAGAATCAATTGAAACCAACACAAACTCCATTAATCAAAGCATAAAGAATAAAGATGAAAGACAATTTGAGTTTGAAGACAGCTTAGAAATGTGAAGCTTATATCAAGTTCAAAATGTGTTCATCAATATTAAAATAATAAATAATTATTTTGTTTGCCCTAAAATTACAGTTTTTAAAGTTATCTTAACCATTTTAATAATATTTCATATCTATTATAAAAAAAATGAATTAAAACCAGTAAAAATACCACCATACTTTGTAAATATGGGTATTTTCAAATAGTGAAATAACATTCTATAAATTAAATATTTATAAGAAATACTAAATTTGACATACCCTAGATGTTTATCCTAAATATTACATTTAAATCAAGCAGTTAAAAGAACTATTGTTATAAATAGTTTTTAAAATATATGTTTAATACTCATTTTAATCATTAAAAATTCAGTTATGTTTATTTGATAAAATAAAATTTTTTAATTTTAATAAAAATTAAATTTAGAAATTACTATTTTAATAAATCTAATTTTAAAGATAAATTATGTTAATTTATAAATTTTAAATATAGTAGCAAATATAAAGTTGAAATTTTTTGATGATAAAAGTATAAATTATAAATAAAAAAATAAATCTCTAAAGTATTTCAAATAAATCAAAGATTTAATTTAATAAAGATGAAATAAAAATTCAAAAAATATTCAAAATTAACTTTTTTGCAAATAAACTTAAATTAAATTTAATATTATAAAAATAATAAAATATTTACAAAAATATATCTTTAAAAGTAGATCAATTATAAGATTATATATAATAACTGTTATAATATAATTCAAATGACTGTTGAGCAAACTAATACGAATGAAATTTAATCTTTTGAAGGATAAAAAAATTATTTATAAAATTTAAAAATAAAATAATCTTTTAAACTAGCTCAAGAGTAATTTTATATGAAACAACTGTTAAAAGATAATTAATATGAATGTTAAACAAAAAAATAAAGCAAATTTTTAGCTACATTTTAAAAGTAATTTTATTCAAATAGTGATTAGAGATAACTATCAAAATATTATTTTTATGACTATTTCATTAACAAATTAAAATATATTTCTATAATTTACTGATTGACTTATTAGATTTTACATAATTAAATTTACTAAATGCGCCAAACTATTGAATTGATTATATTTAATACAAATTATTGATACTTTTTACATTTTTAATTTTTGATTTGGATTTTTGATAAAATTTGAAATTATGCATGTAATATTTACAATTAATTAATAGGTCAAGCTTAATCAAACGATATAACAATAATTTTAATGAGAGAACTTATAACTATTTAAGTGGGTTAATGTGGAAACTAAATAGGAGCAAAATTTTGGGAATTAGCTATTAAAGAGCATTCTAAATATAATAAATCTTCTGTATATGATGATGCTCTTTCTTCATTTTTCCGTAATATAGATAAGAGGTATTTTTTGGATTGATCATCAATCTAATTATTAATCTATTATTTCTCTTAGTTCTAAAGGTCATGAATTAAAAGTTGGAAGCGAAATAATCAACTTAAAGGCTAGAGTAAATAAATATAAAATTCAGAAAATATAATATAGCAATATTTTTAACTCAGTCAATAATAGTTGATATGGAAGAGGGTGTCACTAATCAGCTTTTAAAGAGTGGTATTAAAGAATTATATTTGTTATTGAATTTAAAATAGCTAAGACTATATTTTTATTTAAATAAGATATTGGAGATCTTTTTGATTAGAGGCAATTTATTAATGATGTAAGTGGCGCAGGCAATAATTGGTATTCATTAATTAAAATATTGGTTTATCATTTAAAGATGTTAATTTTATTTAAAATAAGGGCTCATGGACATTTTTTCTATGGAAATAAGTATAGGGATAATATGAGTGAAAGAGTAAATAAGAATTTTTTCAAAAATAAAAAATTTTATTAGGCATATATTATGAAATTAAAAATAGATTAGGAAAGCAGTAGAATAATGTGACTCTTTGTAATGCTTTTTCTTGATGCATTCTTTAGGAGGAGGAACAGGATCAGGTTTAGGAACATACCTGCTCTCTTGTAAATACTTTTTAGTATACTTAAAATATAATATTTTCAAATCAAAAAGTAATTGAAGACGAATATCCTGATGTTTATAGATTTACTGCTTCTGTATTTCCTCAGAAGGATGATGATGTTATAACATCACCTTATAATAGGTAAATAATATCTATACTAAATTATTATTAAATTTTATAAAGTTTTTATTTTTTTTGTAAGAAATTAAATAATTATTTTAACTTTTTACACTTGTAAATAAAAAAGTTTTTTTTCTTTGTATGAGCTAGCTAAACATGCTGATTGTGTGTTTCCTATAGATAACTAAGCTTTAATGAATATTTGCTTCTAGATTGATAATCCGAGCAAAGCAAAGCTGGCAAAGGATAATATAAATGTAAGTAAAGAAGAAGAAATAAAAATTATGATGAACAAGGGTTCGAAAATAACTTAATCAGGAACTGAAGAAAAGAAGGAAAAACCATTTGATAAAATGAATAATATAATTGCACATTTACTGAGTAATATTACATGGTAAATTTATTAGAAAAAATTAAATAGAAAATAGCCATATTTAATATGAATTAATTAAAGTTCTATGAGATTTGAAGGAGTTTTAAATGTTGATCTCAATGAAATAACAATGAATTTAGTTCCTTATCCTGATCTACATTTTTTGATATCGAGCATTGCTCCACTGTATTCATTATCAGATAGTAATTTATAACCTAGAAGATTAGATTAGATGTTTAAAGATTGCTATCATCCTGATTACCAGCTAGTTAGTGTTAATCCCTTTTAAAATAAGTATTTAGCTGTAGGATTAATGGTGAGGGGATCAGTTCCCTTTTCTGATGTTAATAGAAATATCAAAAAGCTTAGGAGTGAACTGAATATGATTTATTGGAATCAAGAAGGTTTTAAGTATGGTATATGTAACACACCCCCTATAGGCCAGGTAATTAAATTTTATTATTTTCAATAATTTAAAAAAATTAATTATAATTAATAAAGCCATATTCTTTGCTGTGTTTAGCAAATAATACTGCAATAAGAGATCAGTTTTAGACGATGGTAGAGAGATTCAACAAACTATATAAAAGGAGGGTATAAATAAATTGACAAGCGAATTATAAGTAAAAATTTTTTTTTATTTAGGTGTTTGTTCACCATTACACTGAATATATGGATGCTAAGCATTTTGATGAAGCTTTGAATTCTATCACATCTCTTATAAGTAAATATGAAGAGCTTCATAGAGTTGAAGAACCTTCTTCATAACCAAGATTGAAGCCTTTAATTTGAATTTGATAGAAATTGCTTTTAACAGGATTATTTTATGATTTATTTGTACTGGAGCAGAAAACAGTAAAAAAAATTTAGAACAAAATATAGAAAATAGTAACAAATATCAAACATAAATATATTTTGAAATTATGTAAAATTAACAATTTTTTTTTTTTGAAAATATCTATTTAATGCTATCAGCTGTAGTTGTGCTGGGTTTTAATAAAAAATACAATGTAGAGATTTGAAATTTGCTTAACTAACTAATTTATAAAGGTGATAACTAGAATTATATATATAAATAAATGCATGTAAATTTACTAAAATCACTAACAAAACTTTATTTAAAGTCATTCAAAATTTTTCATTTTCTTTGATTTCTGAAGTTTTTGAGTACTTCGGATTAGTCAATCGCTGAATTTTTTCCCATATTGTTAATTTTTTTCTCTCCTTCTGGAGATTTCTATTATTCGATCTTGATATCTTATTGATTGTAATCTAAATTATGTTTGTATCTAAGCCACTCGTTGTATTATTCTTCATCGTAGGATTTAAAATTTACGTTTGGGAGGAGCTTTTGTAAATAATCTATCCTTACAGGCTAGTCATTCATAACTTCGTAATGAACCTTTTCGCAAATATCCTCCATTTAAGGAGGAATAGGCTCAAATTTAGCCTTGAATACTATTTCTTCTATTTTTTGTATGATTTAGGTTTTTTGATTGCCTCTCAGTAAAATACGCTTAATATTTTCATCCTTTTAAGATCCTAAGTATGAGGTAGTGCTTTTGAAGAGCCCTTATAAAAATGATTTCATTAAAAACTTAGATATTTTCTTCAAATAAAAATGAATTGGAGTTTTGATGCTACAAATATTAAACGAGTTTAGTTCAAACAAAATTAAAAAAATTTGAAACGTGAATCAAATATATAAAATTTAGTATTTAGACTTTTAATATTATGATATTATTAAGAATCTCTTTCAAATTATTTTCTAGACAGTATTTTTTTATTTATTGATTTTATGATAATTTGCTTCAAATAAACAAATATTTTAAACAAACATTTGATTGAAGCACACTACAAACTTGTAAAATTTAGCTCCTTTTAAAATATTATTTTGTTTGTTTGCTATTTTCTGAACTAACTAGCTTGACACTTACATGTTTTGTTATTAATCTATTAAAATGTAGATTAGAGAGAAAATGTACTTATTTATTTATTTAATTATTTATTTATTTTTTATTTTTTAAAATATAAAACTTTCAAATATTTAAATTATCAAATTTATATTACTTTTTATCAGGCTAACTCCTTAAGATTTTTATAAATAAGTTTGATAGATTGGCTTAGCAATTTAAATATGAAAAATTCAATTTTCGATTTCAAAAATAACCATAAATTCAAAGAAAAAACAATATCAGTTATAAATGGCTGCAAAAAAAACATTACAAATATTTAAAAATGTAATTAATTGTTTGTAATAATTTTTAAATTTTTTGTTTTATTTATATTAGAATTATTGGTATTTTAGATTTCAAAATAATAATGATCTTCAAAGTTGACCGCAGTTTAAGATAACACATTATTATTTGGGTTTACCACTACCAGTACCTAATGCTTCTAATGCTTTAACTACTTCCATACCACTAACGACCTTACCAAAGACAACATGCTTACCGTCTAACCAGGGGCAAGGAACAGTGGTAATGAAGAATTAGGAACCGTTAGTGTTAGGACCAGCATTAGCCATGGATAGCAAACCAGGTTCAGTGTGCTTGTATTTGAAATTTTCATCAGCAAACTTTTCACCATAGATAGACTTACCACCAGTTCCGTTTCCATTAGTAAAATCACCACCTTAAATCATGAATTAGGGAATGATTCTGTGGAAAGGAGAATTCTTGTAGGTCATATTATTATAACCAACGCATAAAGCTCTGAAGTTTTCAGCAGTTTTAGGGACATCTTTAGCGTATAATTCGAATTCGATCTTACCAGCGCTTTTACCACCGACACCAACTTCAAAGAAAACTCTAGGATTAGACATTCTTTTTTTTTGCTTTTTCTAAATTTTTTGTTAAAGATATTTTGATATAAATATTAATTTATATTTTTTAGTATCTATTCTTTAATTTCAATACATGAAAAAATAATATAGCTTGAACAACCTTCCAAATAATTTAAAAACTGACGAACTAATTTATTTAATTTTTTTCTATTAAAAGGATGATTCTTTCTTTTTTTTTCTTCAAAGTAATAAAATAAATACATGCTATCATTTTTATATTTCTTAGTCTTTCTAATGTTTTTCTAGCTATTATTTTACCTTAAGTATTTTCTTCCATTACCTTCAGACATATTAAGTGGGTTCTTCATTTTTTTCAAAGGTGATCAACTAATAAATCTACTTATAATTAAGCTTGAATGTATAAAAACTTCCAATTTAATTAAAAGTTTTCAGACTCCTTCTTCATCTTGCTTGCTTGCTTCTTTTATATATATCTATAATTAATTGAAATCAAAATGTTACTTTGAAATTTTCATTTGAAGTATAGTTTCTATTTTTTTTAAATTCATATAAATTTGCTATTTTAATGATTAAAATGGAATCAATACCAAAAAATGTTATTATGGAAATAAAATTAATTTTATTAAAATTAGTTACCATATATTATGTTTAAGCAAATTTTTAATTTTTCAAATATTTAAATAAAAAACATTATGATTTCTCTTGCCAAAAAAGTCAATTTATCATTATAATATTTATATCTATACTCCAACCAGGAAAGTTGGAAAGTGTCATCTTTCTCAAATATTTTCGTTGTTATTTTAATAAAAAATATATAATATATTTTTCCTACTTCCTATATATACTGAAATTTTATGTTGAAAAATAAAAAAATATTTGTACTTAAAAATATACTCTCAATTTAATAAAAATTTTTTATATAAAATAGCATTAAGATGTTTTCAATTTGCTTTAAATAATTTTTGTTATATTTTAAATTTATATACAAAAATTTTTATTTAAGTTAGCTTTTTTAAAAGTGAAATTAATAAAGTCCATTATATATTCTAGTTTTGGTTAATATATTTTAAGTATTTTAAAATAAACTTTCAGATCTTATATTTAATAGTTTTTTATTTTTGCATATTAATTAAAAAGAGTGATTATAAAAAATAAAAAATGCTTGTTATTTATTTTATAAGCTAAAATAATCTATCATTTATATTTACATATTTGAATAAATTTTTATAAATATTAGAGAGAAACTTTGTAAATGACCTATTGTATTTAAAAAATAAAACGTTTTTACTTTTTTAATTTGCTTAGTTAAGTCTCATTTTTTTAAATGCTAAAGAATTTATAAATTTTTAAATTAAAATTAAAGAAAACAATTTTAAAAATTAATAGAATAGAATTTATACTTTAAAATATTCAGATAACTGATCAATTATAAAATTAATTATATCTATAATATTAATTTAATCACTGTATATTATATATGAAACCTTCTTAGTTTAAATCATTAGTAATAAATAATTAAATAATTGAAAAAGCTTTAGTAGTTTTTACTAGGCATATCGTTCGTTAATAATAAAAAATAAAAAGATTTTCTGATAGTATCAACTTATAAATTGGGCTTTAGCATACAATAATATAAAATAAAATAGTGATTACATTAATAAAATGTTTATAAAAGAGGCTTTTGAGAGAAGACTAAAAAAGGAGGTAAATATTTTACCTAATGGAGTTTCTTATTATCATAAAATGAATATATAATTCGTTTCATTTATCAATTAAGATCAATATAAGTATTGAGTACTTTTTTTAAAATAAAAAAATTATATATTATAATCAGCAATAGCTAGAAAACGAAGGATTAAACTAGGAGAAACACAAACTTCATAAAATTGGCAGTGTAAGAAATGGAAAAATAAATTTTGATAGGGATGAATAGTTCTTTTCTTAAGATGATATACCATAAAAGGCAATGGAAATAAAGAAATAAATTAAAAATTTCATTGATTTAGATATTTTAAACCTAAAGAAAAAAGAATGGAATAGTTCTTGTTCTGTTCCCAAGAACCCTCTTTTAGAAGAGACTCATGAACGTAAACTTATAAAGGTAAAAAGAATATAAAACTTTTAGTCATTTTTTATTTTATTAATACAAAAACCAAATTCATCAATAAATACTTTTGATTGGTAATAAATGTTAAGAGTTATACATTAATTAAATTTCTCAGTTTTTCTTATCAAACTATACTCTACAAGAGCAAAAAAAGAAAGAGAGAAAGAAAAATCAATTAATCAATCAAAATCCATTAAATCAAACACCCAAAATCTAAAGAGAAAAATTATTTTTTATATTGAGCGAATAGGAGATCAACAATCACTAATTATTTCAAATTCGTTTGATTTTGACATATTTGGAATGAGTTTTTGAAAAATTAGAGAGAAAATATACATAAATAACACTAGAGAATCAACAAATTATAATCCAAATACAAAATATATGAAATAAAATTAACATTTTATCAGATAATTTTTATAAGAAAGAAATTTTAACGATTCTTAGCAAGTAATTTTAACTAATTGGGTTAATAAATATAATTTTATTGATCGTTTATTGTTGAATTTTTTTATTCTTCTCATCAGGCTTTTCAATTTTTTTTATTTTACTCTTCATGAGCTTTTTGCTTGGCTCTCATGATTTCAGCATGTGATTCTTTATTTTTATGATATTCTGTGTTACCTTCTTTGTTTTTATCAGCGTTTCTCTTACGAGCTCTTTCTCTGTCAACGTCTCTTTGATTTCCTCTGCTCATTTTAAATAATCTCTGCTTCTCTTAAATTTGAGTTGCTATTTTTTATTAAAAAAGAGGTTTGAGTGTTTTAAACCTATTTTGTTTTTTTTTTGATCAATGATTTTTATTAAATCAAATTATATACTCTTTGCTGAAATGATTTACTTTTTAAATTTTCAATAAATTCTTTCTAAAGTTAATAATACCTTATTGGGACTTTCTATTCTTTTTTCTTCCAAATCAATCATTTTATAAAATAAGGCAATCTTTTTACACTTTTTTCTAGCTTCGAAAACCAACAATTTTCGAATTTATAAATTTAAGATTAAAATATAGTAAAATTTTACTTAAATAATATAGATTAAATTAGGATTATACGATCGCCCTATACCTCCTTTGAAAGATAAAATCATAGAACTTGGTACTGATACAAGAAATGATTATGCAGGTTGGAATGTTAGCACTTAATAAGATACAAAGCAAAGAAGGACTCATCTTGATGATTTGTAAGTTAGTTTTTAATTTAGTAAAATAGAAACTTACTAAATTACTGTTTTAAATGTAGCACTATGAAATCCAAAATAAAGAATAAAGAAAAAGAAGATGGATTGCTTATAGAATATAGAAAGCCACTTGAATAATAATCAGATTTAGTTAATCACTACAGAGAAGTAAAGAAAAAAGAAAAAGAATTTAGAGATGAAATAAGAAAAGAGTAATTTTATTATTAACCACAAATTATTTCTTATTTATAAGTATTTTTATTATATATTATTAAGATTCTTGAGAAGTAACCCAAAATCTACTAAAGAAAAAACAGATGCAGCTGTCTATAGACTTACATATGAGGCTAAGCTAAGAATAAATTAAATTTAGCAAGTATAGAATATAAATCTTATCAAAATGTGTATTGATTAATTTTATAATATTATAGGATCCCAAAGTTACCTTTAAGCCATAATTATATAAACCTGACGAAGATAAAAGAATTAAAGCAACTCACTCAGGTGTTTATTAGAAATTTGGATTTGAAAAAGATGCAAACGGCTAACAAAAGGACCATTATGCCTGGTCTTGCTGCATGAACGCTGAAAAAGATAGTTAGGGATGTAACAGATAAGTAATAGATAAGAAAAAATGGATATATGCATCTTATGTTTCTTGAATATAATAAATTGTAATAACTTTAAAAATGTAGCAATTAACAATTCTAATCAAATTCTGCATCAAATAAATTACTCTAAGTTGTTTTAAAAAATACTTAATTTATTTTTTACAAACCAAATTTAGTCCTTTTTTAAATTATTTTTGTTTCATATTTTCTATGCAATTTCACTGAAAAAATTTATTATTTTTGATTCAAAAGAATTCATAATTCAATGTCTTTCAATTTTTTATATCTTTGTTGAAATAAATTATTTTACAGTTAATTTTAAAAACTTAATAATATTTTAAGAGTAATAATTTTTTAATGGTTAAATATAATTTTATTAGAAGAGTTATTGAGTAAATGAAAGTAAAAAGTAAAAATATCACAGTGATTAAACAGTAAAAGTAATATCATTTGTTTTTAAGTAATAAGTAAATTTTTATTGTAGTAATTATTAATTTAATGGTTTCTTTAATATATATATGCTTATTATAATATTCAATTTTCTATTTTATGGTCTTAGGGTAGCTCATCGTCAGAGTATCCAAAAGAATCTTTGCTGTTCATGTCGATAAAAGATAGTGTAGAGCATTGACATAAATTGAATGCTTTGTTTGTCTGATATACTAAATTTAGAGAAGGTATTAATGGTTTTTAATCTTTCAACTCTTACTATAAATTATTATTAGTTGTTTATTTAACTTTTTTATCATTTTTTATAGAAGTGAATTCTTTTAAATATTCTAAAAATCTTTCTAATTTATATTCTAAACTTATTTCCTGAGTTTCTTCTTTTTTTAACACATCAAATTTTATGCCGAGAGGTTCCATGCATTTTTTTTCAGCTATCCTTGCCAGAGCTTCAATAAACTCTATAAATCCCATATTTAAAAACTTGTCATTGTTAATCTCATCTATTTAAGTCATTATTGACAAATTGAAGGTAGCTGAAACATCTTTTTCAGTAAAAGATTCATCAATTAATTTGAAGTGTCTGACTATATCATTAAATTCATAAATGTTCATTGTTTTTTGAGATTTTAAAATTCTTTTTTCTCCTTTTCTACAGTCTGCCCACTTTTACCATATTTCTTCTATCGTAACTAAATATTTATTAATAACAATTTCACATGCTTCTTTCCAATATCTTTGGTCTCTCCATTGTTGGGGATCTTCAATCTCTTCAAATGTTTAGGATACCGTTTTCTTTGAGAAAAATTTATTAATAGTCTTTTGAACGTTTTTACAGTTTCCGTTTCGCATATACTTATCACAAGCAATTCTAACAATTAATTCTAAAAATTAGAATCTAATAACAGCCTTATCTGGATTTCTATAATTTTATTATTTTACTGTGTTTGAAAGAGCAGCAATAAAATTATAATCAATATCTGCTATTTTATACAATTTTCCATCAGATATTTTCATTTTATTTGCTAAAGCAATAAACTAACTTTATGAAATAGCAGGTATATCGCCAATCATACCTAAAGAAGAATGATATTTGTAAAAGATCCTAATCGTATTGTAATAAGTTTTAATTAATTGCTTGACTTCAACTTTTTCTTCTGGAGTGGATGTGTAAGAATTCAAAATTGTATTTATTTTTGAATTTTCCCAGTCAAATTCAAAGCATTTACTAATTAATTCTTTTGAGTCTCTAGTAAATGTAGAGAATATTGATTATTCAACAGACCATCTTTTTTATTAATTAGAAATTTAAAAAAAAGTCTCTAATTTTCTAGGTTTGCACTCAATAGCTGGTTATTACTGAGAAGAAAAGAGAGATTGGCCTTTATCAGTAACTATAAAATTAACTACAAAAGGTTCTTCATAAGAAATTAAAGTAGAGTCAAAATATTCTAATTAAAAGTTTTTTATTGGGCTCAAGTTTACTGAATTTCTGTTATGTAAATTTTTATACTCCTATGGATTAGAGGTTTTCTAATTATTTCTAATATTACAAGGTTAAGTGGATGTAAAACTGGTAGTCTAGTGATCTAAAGAATAATACAAAATTTCCTTTAAAGGATCAGTGAAAAAGAATAGGATTTTTTTATTTGGAGGACACATTCTCTTGACAAAAAATCTGTTAGGATTAGTTGGATCAATATCCATGTAATGAGGTCTGTAATTTTCAAAATCAAGGTGTAAAAATACAGGTTTATTACAAAAAGAGCTACTTTGCTAACAAAATACCTCAAAAGTGATTTCTTGCCATCCATCGCATATCCAACAAACGTCTTAGACTTTATTGATTTCTTTTTATCTAAATATAATAAAAATTTACTAAATTTTTTTTAAAAAATAAAAAATTTTACTTTCTTGTTGCTTATTACAATCCATTAATTCTTTCATGTTACCTATTGTTCAATACAGTTGATTCTTAAGATTCATTTTCTTGAATCATGAATCCTCTTGAATCATAAAACCAATCTCCTTCATTTCCATTATAATGCATTCCAAAGAGTGAGTAATTATCTTTCAAATAAATAGAAATTTCTTTTGACTCTTGAAGAGGTATGTTGTTGTAAGAAAGGTCTAAATGTTTCATTTATGAAGAATCAGAAGAGCAACTTTTAACAATACTCAAACAGCTATTCAAATTCTATGGATTTCCTAACCCATTGTAGCTTAAATCTAATACCTGTTTAAATAGATAATTTTTTTAAAAATTAATAAAAATTAAAATAAATATATTTACTTATAAGCTATTATTATACTCTAATCCCTGTGCAATAGCTAAGCCACCTTGTGAGGAAATGCTATTCCAGTGAAGATAGAGTTCTATTAGCTTAGAATTCTTCAAAAGTCCTGAGATGCCTTCACAACAACTATCAGTAAGATTATTTTTAGAGATATTTAATATAGTAATATTAGATTCAATTAATACTGTATATATTTGATAAAAACCGAGATCATTTATTTTATTATTTTCTAAATTTAGTATTCTTAATCTTGGGTATGTTAAGATGCATAATAAAGGATTTATGCAAAAAGAGAGTTCTTATGATCCTAGGTTGTTAGATTCTAAGTTAATTTCTCCAATTTTTTAAGGGAGGCTTACGCTAATAACTCCAAAAGATTATGGTGTTAAGTTGCAGTTTTTTAACTTAACTATCTGTATTTATTCAAGTTATGAATGAGATAATACTTTAGATAGCATTTAAGCGTATTTCTCTGATATATTTTTGTTGGATATATCTAACATGTTTAAATCGTTTCTAAATTAGCAATTACTATCACAGCCTTAAATATAATTTAAAATACCAAGTTTTTTAGGAATTACATTTGAGTTTTTAGCCTCATTAAGCATGACTATATCAATAGGATTTTCAATTTAGTTGAATGTATTATTATCAATTATTTTTTAAATATTTTTATAGTTCTTACTTTAGTCTCTTATTGTTACATTTTAATCAATTTTAAAGTCACTCGGAGAATCATAGATTAAACTAGGAGATTGAATACGAGAGAGTGAGGTTATAGATTGACTAACAACTTTCTAAGAATTATTTTACTTTTAAAATTTCAGAGTTTCATTCATGTTTTGGTTTAGAAAATAATTTTATCTATGAGACTTGTTATTTAAGATTAACTTTTATACAAAAGATTTCTTATTTTTTGTTTTTATACAAGGACTTTCCTATTTCAATTCAGAACTTAGATCTCTCTATTTAATAGCATTTTTTAAATTAAAATTTGTAAACATGCAGTTCTATCTACTTTGAGATTTGCTCTAAGTATGGCGACTCAATGAGAATTTTTTAGCAAGCTGAGAAACTTCGGATTTATTTATTGGCTTATTTTCTGTCTAAGTTTTTGTATTTGGAGTCTGCAAAGAAGGCTAATAGCTTGGTAGCTTCATTTTTGATGGCTGCATAAAGCAGTTAGACTAAAGTGTTTTAGGGTTGTTGGAAAAATATTGCTATTATTTATTTGGGAGCTTTTATGGCTGCAGAATAGGAGAATCATATGGTTCCATTATTAACGAAGGAAGAGAAGACATTTAAAGTGAATATTGTATTTTTAGTTTGATTTTAGTTTTTTTTATTTTATTTTTTATAACATTTGGCTAAGTATGGTCAGAATATAAAGAAGAAAAGGTCATAGAAATTTAAATAATTCTAAAAATAGTTAAATAAATAATTGGATTTATGCTTAATTAAGTTGAATGTAAATATACTTATAGTTTCTAATTGTTATCTAAAATGTAAAGTATTATTTTTGTAATACATTAATAATAATAATTGTAAATTCTGGTAATTATGAGTTTAATTATTACTTTTTAATTTCATGAATCTTGAAAATTTAATAATGAAATTCAAGAACAAATTTTGGTCTAAATGTACATGAATTTATTAAAATTTCAATTATTAAAAAAACTGTACTTAAATCTTTAGCGACTTAATTTTTAAATAATTAATATAAATTGATTAAGACTGATAAAACAAATTTTCCAGCTCAATCAATAATCTATTTTTTTAATTAACAATTAAAATATTGAAATATGTAAATACATGAATCACTAAACTAACACTAACGCAAATCCAGTAATTGATTTAATCAATTTAAAATATATTCATGAAAGCAAATATAAATTAATTTGTTTGTTTGTCAAGCAGTAACCAATTACATCAATAGTATTGGTGATTATAAATGACTAAGTGAACATTTTTTAGTTTAAAATATATTAGGTTTCAAGCCAATCATTTTATAATATTTATTATAATCTTTTATTAATTCAAGCACTTTATAGACAAATTATACTAATCACATTTAATACTTATATCCATCATCATATATATTATAATCTAACAAAATAGTAAATACTAAGCAATAAATGATCTGAAATAATTCATTTGAATCTAAATATGATTTATAATAAGAAAAATTTTAGCTAATATATATTTTTTTTATAGGTTTTTCAATTTTATTATTTTAGTATTCGCGAATAACTTTGATAATTGATTTTATTTATTATTAATGTACACATCTACTATGCTTGTAATAAAATTCAAGTGCCAGATCCAATTATAATAAAATTAATTCAACCTCTTAGTTTACTTTTCTCACTTTTTATAACTCAATATCATTGAAATATTTAAATAAAAAATAGCTAAATTAAAAAATGATTTTAAATATTTTCATTTTAGTATTTAAGCTCTGAATATTTAAATTTGTATAAATAATAAATAAATACTAAATGAAATTAGTCAAATATATTAGAATTTTTTGATGGTAATTATTACACTTAATTATAAACCTCAATTTTTATCATAAAACCTAGAAGAATGAATAATTAATTCATCAAAAATTATATACCATATTTAAATCTGGATTATTATTTGAAAAGTTTACACTTTTTATTTACATATTTTTTCTTTTAATACCATAAAATATTTAAAATATAGCAATACGGTATTATATATTCTATCTTTATTTTCATTCCTTGATCATTTTAAAACCTATTAGGATAATAAATTTTAGAGTTCTCAAAAGAAAAATCTTTGATTTATTAATACAAATTTCTAATAAATTTATAATAAAAAGCAATTGAATCTTTTTTAGAAATAGTTTCAACGAAAGTTAATTTTTCTTTAATAAATATTAAATTTTTTGAATAAAAATATAAAGATAAGAATTATTTGAGTTTTTAGTGGCATAATAAAGCAGATTGAGCTAACTTATGAATAAGGATACATTAAAAGTATTTAGCTCATTAAATATTGAATATAATATAATTAAATGTTATTGTCACAAAAATTTTTAAATTAAGTGAATCCAATCAAACTAACTATTATTAAATAAAATTCAAAATTGATTATTTTATAAAAATTTGATTTTTACCAATAATAAAAATACCTTCATTAAATCCTAAATAAAAATGTAAGTTCATAAAATTTATTTTTTAAAAATTAGTCCATCATCAATTTTAAATGTATACACCAATTGAATAAATAAATAAATTTTTTAATTTAATATCTTAAAATCAAGTGATAAAAAAATGTAAAGTAAATAATTTAATAATCTAACAACTTTTGTTGTAAATAATCTTATTAAAAATATGTATATTTTATTTAGAATAATTAAAAATAATTCTCTGTCTTTTATAAGCTATTAAGTTTACCTTCAAATTTAAATGAAAATGATTTTATTAATTATATTTACAAATGATTTTAATAAGAGAAACAAAATATAGCTATTAACAGTGAGTTTATTCTAAAAAATGTATAAAATAATGTAATAAATATATGTAAATAATTTTAGTAGCAGTTGAAGTTATTAGTTATTTATTAGTAAGTTAGTTAGTTAGTGAGTCTTATTTTATATTTAGTTAGTTTATAATTTATTTTGTGTTATTTATCAATCAATTAATAATTTATTGCTATAGTTGAGATTAATCTTCTTATATAAAAGAAGCTATATTATCTCTACTGCTCTGCTCTAATTAACATAGAATTGATTATTCTTATAATTTTTAATTTATTTTTTGTGGTTTTTTAGGTAATTCTAATTTTGGAATTGTTGGTAAAATGTAATTTGATTTGCTTTTACCTATTTTAAGAATTCTTTCAGAATTTCTTTTATCTTGTTTCTTATTATGCAAATTTTCTTTTAAATGATTTAATAGAAGTTCTAGCTTGTATTCTAATTTTATTTGATTTATTTCCCCAGAATTTTAGATATTTTAAACTATTTATTAATGTGTGAGGAATTTTTTTTCTGCAACTCTGCTTAAGGCTTCTAAAAACTCAACAAATGACATGTTAATAAATTTATTATTATTGACTTCATCAACTTATATCATCATTGATAGATTAAATGCAATGAAAATATCTCTTTCTGTAAAAGTTTCATTTAATAATTTAAAATGTTTCATCATGTCAGTAAATTCATAAATATTCATAGATTTTTGAAATTTCAAGCTTCTTTTATCTTCTTTTCTACTGTCTGCCCACCTATTCCATATTTCTTTGATGGTATCAATATGATTTTTGAGTACACACTCACATCCTTCATTCCAGAATCTTTCGTCTCTCCATTTTTAAGGGTCTTCTACTTCTTCAAATACTTATTAGATAGATTTTTTATTGAAAAATTTCTAGATAGCCTTTTAAACACTTTTGCAGTTACCGTTTCTCATATATTTGTCACAGATAATTCTTACAACTAGTTCTAAAAATTAAAATCTGATAATAGATTTCTCAGGATTTAGGTAGTTACGCTCTTTTACAGTATTAGAGATAGCTGATATGAAATTGTGATCAACATCTGCTATTTTAAATTATTTTCCATCAGTTAATTTCATTTTATTTGCTAAAGCAAGAAATTAACTCTAAGAAATTGCTGGTATATCACCAATCATTCCAATAGAAGAGTGGTATTTATAGAAATTTCTTATTAAGTTATAGCGGTCCTTTAGTAATTCTTTCACTTCTGATTTTTCTTCTAAAGTATTTAAGAAAGCGTTTAAAATAGTGTTAATTTTTGAGTTTTCCCAATCAAATTCGAAGCATTTATTAACTAATTCATCAGAATCTCTGACAAAAGAAGAAAAAATAGATTTTTTAATAGACCATGAGTTATCCAAAGTTATTTCATAAATCTTTTCTTCTTTTCTAGGTTAACACTTTATCAAAGTTTCGTATTTATGAGAGAATAAATTATAACTTTTACCAGTTTGTATTTTGTTAACAAATAAAGGAGTTTAGAACTCTACGCTAGTGCCAGAATATTATAACTAGAAGTATTTGTTCATACTTTGAGATTTTTAAGAACCAATTATAGTGTTTGAATTATTATTTAAATCCACATTATCTTCTTTAGAAAAGAAAATAATTTCAGGATATTTATTAGCCTAAAACAACACCCTTTAATATTCATTTGCATGATATACAATTTTACTATCAATATTAGTAAAGAAAAATATTATTTCTCTATTTGGTGGACACATTCTAGTTAAAAAAAATCTGCTAGGATTTTGAGGATCAATTTCCATCAAGCAAGGTTAGTAATTTTCAAATTGCAAGTGTACAAAAACAGGGTATTTGCAAAAAGAACTACTTTATTAAGTAAATATTTCAAAAGTAACTTCAACCCAGCCTTCACATATCCAGCAAATATCATTATTTAAGCTGCTTTTCTATTAACTATTTATTAAAAATTGTTATAATTTTTGTAAAGGAAAATAAATTTTACTTTCTTATTGACTGGAGTCCTTTAATTGCTTAATACTGGCAATTTAGTTCTTGATCTTAAGATTATTCTTTTTATTTCATGGATCCTTAGGAATCAAAATACCAATTTCCTTCATTACCCAAGTAGTGAATACCAAAAAGAGAATTGTTTTATTAAATAGATTTTGATATCTCAACAGATTCCTCAAAGGAAATATTGTTATAAGATAAATCTATATGCTTTAATTTAGAATTTTTCGTTGATATGCTGTTAATAATAGCCAAGCAAGCATTTAGCCCTATAGGAGATCCAATATTGTTTTTACTTATATCTAAGACCTATTATTTTTATAAATATTTATAATATGAAATTATTAAAAATTAATAAATACTTGTAGGCTGCTATTGCATTCTAAACCTTAGGCAAGGATAAGTGCACCTTAAGAAGTAATATTGTTTTAGCTAATGTATAATTCATTGAGATCAACATTTTTTAAAAGGTTAAAGATAGATTCCATACAGTCATCAGTTAGATAATTTTATGAAAGATTTAGCACAGATAAATTATACTCAAGCAGAGCTGAATATATTTAATTGAAGCCAATATCACCTAATTGATTATTCTCTAAGTTTAAAATTTTTAAATTGGAATTAAATGATTTCTAAGAAAGAGGATTTAAACATAGAGAAAGATCTTAACTTCCTAAATTGTTTGACCCTAAGTCTATTTCTTAAATTTGTTCAGGTAATTATGAAAACAAAATCTCAAGAATTGAAGATGTTAGATTATTATTTTTTAGCTTCAAAGCTGTAAAATTGCTCTTATCTGGTCTGTTAAGAATTTAAATAATTATTTTAGCATATTTTTCTGACATTGTTTTATCAGAAAGATCAATTATGTTTTGGTTTTGATTTAATTCTAAGCTATCTTCTTAAAAGAAAAGTTAGTCAATGCCAAGTTTTTTTTTAATCAAATTGGAGTTTTCCGATTCTTTTAAAAAGGTAATATCACCATTACTGTCATATTTATTTGAGATATTAGAAATATTTATTTGCTTTGAATTTCTGGTAATATTTTGGTTTTTTTGTGAATCTTTGTTTTTAAAATTAATGCTTGGCATGTAGCTTCTAGCAGAATCTAATACCTGAGATGGAGACTAGAGATAAGCTAGAGATTTGATAGATTACCTTTAGATAGATTTATTTGAAAATAATTTCTTGTGCTCCTTGTTAGTATCTCTGTCACTTATTTGTTCAAAATTCAACAAGCTAGAAATATTTACTTCTTTAGCAGCAGCCATTTTTGATTTGATTTATTTCTTCAAATTGATCTTTATAGATTTCCCAGATACATCATATTAGCAGATACTGCTCAAATCTCTCCTTTTTTAAACATTGGTTTTATTTGGAGTAATAGAATTTAAGTCCTTCAAATTTAATTGTTGACTGATCAATGCATTTTCCCATATTGGAGAGTTACTTTTATATTAGTTTTCTGCGATACTTCTGATAGGAGTTTTTTTTTCATCCATAGAATTCATAGTAGACAAGCTAGAGTTAATTAGCTACTTTAATGAGGATCTACTCTCAGGTGAACAAAATATTATTTTTTTACTTACTTTGCTGCTACCAAAAGATTTTTCAAGAAATTAGTTAATTCTTTTTTCCATTTAAGGCTTAATTATAGGAGAAAAGCTAAGATCTCTCATAACAGGAGGAAGTGAAGACATTTTTAGTTTATACTTTATTTATATTATTTTTATTATTATTTAAATTATTTTTGTTTTAAATCATTAACAAATATTTAGTTAGTTTTAAATAAGAATAAACACTATGCAAAATGTTAATTTTGTAAGTAAAATTCACTTTAGGACCTCGAAGTTTAATTACTAGATATTATAGTACTTGAAATTAATTCAGACAAAAATTTTACTCAAATTAATTAGCAAGAAAACCACTCGATATTTTACTTCTAAAATATGATAATTACAAACTCAATCAAATGTGCCAAATAAATAGATAGGTGATTATGTAGATAAAGTAATATGCTTGTTAATTTGATATAAGTTATTCGAACTATTTAAAAAGTATTTTGTATTTTTTTTGTATTGAAATTATATTTAGAGAATTCATAAGATATCTGATTGAAACAATTAATAAATGAAAGATTATTAATTATGTAAACAAAAGTTAAGCAAGCATAGTAAATTATGTAAATTATTAATTTCCACCAGAATTTATTTAATTTAATTTAGAAATTCAAGAAAATGAATTTTGCAAACTATTATGTATTATAATAATAGTAATTTTCGTAATCGCGTATTTCAATTAAAAGAATAATCTTAAATTCCACTAGTTTTTCTTCAATGTAATTGGTTAAACAATATACCAAATTAATGTAATTAAACTAAGTGATAAAGGTACAAGGAAAATATTTTTTTACTATAAAAAAGTTCTAAAATATTTTAGAAAATATTCAAATATGCTAAATAATCTTATATACTAAAAATTTGAGATAAGTATATTTCTAAAGTATTTTTTAATTGGCACGAAGGGGCATACAAAAGTGTTTAATAATCCTTCTTACATTATTTTACTAAGATAACAAAATTTGCATATATCAAAAATGCTGATTTTATTTAAACAATCTAAAATTGATTTTGATAAAAAAAATTGTTCAATGTTTTATTCAAAAAAAGTGGCAAGAAAAATAATATAAATAAGTTTAGCTTTCAGCTTTTAAATGCTGTTACATAGCCATTTCTAAAATTTATCTTTTATATGTTTAATTTTTTTCTTCTTCTTAAATTGTGTGGTTAATTAACTTCTAAACTAAAAACTTCTATCTATTCTTAATTCTATGTAAAAGATAAATGGTAAAAACAATCAATTTAATCTTCTCTCATTATTTTTTCGCAAACTCAATAATTTAAATACATTCAATTCAGAGAAAGAGCAAATTTATTTCATTGTTAATTTGGTTTAGTGTTTGACATTAAAAATGAATTAATATGGCTTCTGTTGATTTTTAATTTATTATTTTAAATATATTTTCATTTTAAAAGCTAAATTTGTAGTTAAATCTGTTAAATCAACCAACCTTGTGTGTTTAGTTCTTGTTTTTCTTGGTAAAGTATTATTCTAATTTAGTTTTTCATATGATAAAATATTTGGCATGTAAAATAAAAAACTAAAATTTCTTACCAAACTTTACTACAAAAACACATTTAAAAAGTTAGAATTAAGGTGAATTCTAATTTTTATTCTATCTTAATTCAGGTTGAAAATGAAGATGATACTATTATAATGTTTTTAGGTGGAATTCGAATTAAATTTAATCTGATTTAAATATAATTTTTTCATTACGAAATTATCCTGAATTTGGTTTTTTACAAAAATCTTAGAATTAGAATTTTTCTTAAAATTTTAAGAATATATTGTAATACTTTGATAAAATATTTTAAGTTTTTTATATAAAGTATCAACAAAACATAAAGTTAAGCAAATAAGATATCTAAATATATATTTAAATACTTCATTTTTTGATGTATAGACTTTATGATTATAACAACTTTGAATAGTCAGTGAGATTACACTTAATTAATTAGATTAAATTTTATTACTACCATTAAATTCAAGATCAATCAAATTGTGGTTAATTTGTAAATCAGATTTCTACTATGAATTCTAAAATCAAACAATAATCATCAATTTTTTTTAGTGTTTAGAATATTAACGCATTTCGAAATTAGTATTTTACGTGATAAAGATCAGTTCATTAAGGCTTGTGTAATAATAATCATTCACGCAATATGTAATAAATTTAAATTGTAAAATTCCTTTTTATTATTTTCATACTTGATTAAACAAGAGGAAAGCTTATATTTTTTTAAAGATCTTTTTAATATATTTTTGCTCATATTGAAGTTTTTTTAATTTAAACTAATTAAAATCTAATCCTCTTTTTCATTTTATGTGCGTTTGTTTTTATTTAGAAGGAATTTAAAGGTTACTTAAATTTATAAAGAGTTGCTTTAAAAATGGATCAAGTAAATAGAATTATTTTACATTAATATAATATAATTTATACACTCAAAATTTGAAATTTGTTAAGTTATTTTATATAATATTTAATTATAATTTTTTTTAGATTTTAGTATAATTTATTGTTTTTAGTATCAAAAATCATTTGGTATTGATTCTTAAGAAAATTGTAAAGAAGAACTTATTTATTTAAGAGAATCATAATTTTTTCTAGATGAGTTAATTATTCCTAATTGTTTTTATTAAATATTTTGAAGTTAAACTGAAGGGACTAGAGGAGTGTGTATTACTTATTACTCTTCATTTTATTATTTTTCTTTTATTGTTATGCTTTATTTTTATTTATCTTTGTTTTATTGAATGATTCTTTGCTTGATTAGATCCAGTAAGGACTCTAATTTAAACTCTAATCTTACTTACAATCTTTCTTATAAATTGTAAGAACCATCTACTGTACCCAAAGGAAGCATGCTTTTTTTATCTGCCAATCTGGCTATTGCTTCTAAGAATTCAACAAATGTCATTTAGATAAAGCGGTCATTATTGAGCTCATCTACTTAAGTCATCATAGCTTAGTTAAAAGCCAAAAGAATATCTCTCTCTGTCAAAAATTCATCTAACAAGTTATAGTTCTTTACCATATCAGTAAATTCGTTTATGCTCATTGTTTATGTAGTTTAAAATCCTCTTTTTTCAGATTTCTTGCTGTTTGCCCACTTGTTCCAGAGACCTTGAATCATCTCTAAATTATTCTAAATAACTATGTCACATTCTTCTATCCAATATCTATTTTAAAATAAGTAAAATTTTAGTAAATGCAAAAAAAATATTTTGAATAAAGGATTGAAATAGAATTTTAAATTACTTATTATCTCTCCATGCTTAAGGGTCTTCGATTTCCTCAAATTTTTCTCTTACTTATTTGTTGCTAAAGAAGTTATCCAGACATTCCTGAGCATATTTGCAAGCACCTGATCTAATATACTTGTCTATGGCTATTCTTGCTATTACTTCTAAAAACTCAAAGCGAATCATAGCTTTATCAGGATTTCTGTAATTTTTTTCTTTGTTTTTTGATGAATTTACAGTGATAAAATTATAATCTAAATCACTAATCTTAAAATTTTTTCCATCAGTTAGCTTCATTTTTAAAGAAATATTTGAGAATTAGTTTTGTGTGATGCAGGGAATATCACCAACAATACCCAGAGAAGCATAGTACTTATACACACAACGTATTAAATTGTATTCTTTTTTTAGAATTTGTTTGCATTCATCTTTCATTTATTAATTCATGCAATATTAACTCAAAATCTTATCAAGTCTTGAGTTCTCCCAATCAAACTCAAAGCATTAGCTAATTAAATCATCAGAATCTCTAATATAAGTGGAAAAAATGGATTTTTCAAAAGTCCACTCATTGGTGAAGTTAATTTTGAAGAATGTCTCAGGCCAACGTGGTTTGCATTCAAACAAAGCATCATATTAGGTTGAAAATAGTTTGCTGTTGTTAGAAGTTTCAACCCAGTTTACTAAAAATGGTTCTTGATACTCAATCACAGTGGTATCTAAATATTGCAACTTAAAGAATTTCTTTTAAAAAAAATTAGCATATTTATTGTTGGCAGAAGCTTAAGGAGAGGTATAATATGATTTTTATTTGCTCAATTCCTTATTGTAAAATTATATTCCAAGCAATTAATTTTTCATGAAGCTCATTGAAGGGTAATCATGAGAGTAATAAAGCACTTTTTGTGTTGGATCACTAAAGAAAAATTGAATTCTTCTATCTGGAGGGCACATTCTCTTTAATATAAATTTGTTTGGATTCTCAGGATCAGGATCCATATAGTGAGGTCTGTAATTTTCAAAGTCTAAATGCAAAAAGACAGGGTGCTTTGCGAAAGTGCTACTCGATTCTGCAGTGATTTCGAATTTAATTTCTTGCCATCCATCACAAATCCAGCAAATGTCTGTGTTAAGGATGTCGCTTGTCAATCTTTATCTATGAATTATTAACATTAAGTTAAATTAAAGTCATTACTCATAACTGAAAATAAGTTAAAACTCGAAATTGATTTCATTTTTAAATATTAATTCAAAATAAATTATCTGCGTTAAGAGATTGAATGCTGAAATTAAAATAGACAATTTATCAATTAATTAATTTTTCAAGAGAAATTTTGAATATTGCATATTAATTTAATATTACTTTTGTTTAACGCACTTTAGGCCTTAAATCCTTTGTTTACTGTAGTGTAGTTATTCAGCTCTTGCGTTTTAGACAGAGTTTATTTAAACCAAAAATCCTCTAGAATCTACTATCCAATCTCCTTAGTTTCCTAAGTAGTGGAGGCCTAATTAATAATTGCTTTTTGATAAAAAGTTAGAAATTTCCACAGTTTCTTCTTTTGTGAGCATGTTAAAAGATAAATCTAGGTGCTTTATTTAACCAAATTGATGGGAACAAGATTTTATTATCTTTAATCCACTTTTAACTCCTTTCGGATTTCCCAAGCCGTTGTAGCTCATATCAAGAACCTATTTATTAATTTAAAATGATTAAGAATTTAAGTTGTAAAAAATTGTCTATTCTAATAACATTCTTATTTAAATTAATATAAGATAAATAAATTGATTGTTTTTTTTAAATTTTACCTGAAGACTGATGTTTTGCTCCAATCCTTTAGCTATCGCAATGCCACCTTAAGAGGAGAATTTATTCCAATGAAGATATAATTCATTAATTTCTTATGATTCTTTTAAAAATAAGGAGATACCCTCTGAGCTTGCATCAGTTAAATTATTATTAGATATATTAAGAATTGATAAAGAACTTTTTTAAAGACTGCTTAAGATAGAGTGAAAACCTAAATCACCTATTTTATTGTTTTCTATATTCAATGATTTTAAATAAGGATAGTTTCTAGATTATAAAAGAGGTGTAAGAGCGAAGCTTAAATCATGACTACCCAAACGGTTTTACTCAAGATTAATTTCTTAAATAGATATTGGTAAATTTGTAGTTATTTGTACTAAGGATTTAGCTGTCAAACTGCTATTTTTTAAACTTAATAGTCTTAATTTACTTACTGAAGGATGTTGGAGAACTGATTACACCATTTTAGATTGACCTTCATTTATATTTTAATTAGATAAATCTAACTCATATTTATAATTATTTTTATTTGAATCCAAATCTTATAGTGAGCCGTTAATTATATTCATTTTTTTAGGAATTATGTTATTGTTTTCAATGGCTGATAGCATAGCGACTTCTAATGTGTTTTCTAAGTGGAAATAAGAATTAGAATCAACAATTTTGCTGATTTTTTTGTAGTTTGTATTAAATTTTTGTAACTTTTAATCTATTTGAATAAATTTTTTTTAGCCAGCTGCTGTTTCATTTAAATTGTTTAGAGAGACTATTTATGGTAAAATTGGTTACTAAGATTATTAATTTGAGTACAATTTATTAGGAAATGCAGTGGTTTCATCAAAAGGAGTATTCATTTTAAGAAGCTTCTATCTTATTTTATCTTCTTTAGCTTAGATTTTTTTTTTTTGCTATTGCGCCATATACTCCTTAAAATTTATTTTTTTTTATTCATCTATTTAGTCAAGCTGAACTTACTATTAATTTTATGCATTTTTTGCGCTTTATCCTGCGCAGTTATTCAATAAAATTTAGCTCTATGTTAAATCTTTACTTCTTCTATTTACAAAAATATTAGTGAGTGATAATGGGGTTTTCAGAGTAGATTTTCTTGAATGAGTGATATCTGAATTACTGTTCATTTTTTTTTCTTCAATCGAATCATTAGTGGATTGGCTAGAGTTTCTGAATTTAGTCAATGAGTTTAAGTCTACTTTGTAAAACACTCTGTCCACTTTAGGTGAGTAAAATTTATTGAACGAAGTATTATAGATCTAATGAATAGCTTCTTCTTAATTTTACTATGCGGTCTCTTGGCTTTATTTATGTCTCTAAAGTGTTATAAGAGTGGTATCTAATTTAGGTAGAGATTTCATTTTATTTCTATATTTAATGTTCTCTTAAATTACAAAATTTCTTGATTTTTTATAACTATTTATTTTATAAGAAATAAATTATCTTTGATATTTAAATAAACCTTGATAAAATTTCTATTCAATCTCATTAAATATATCTTACGTTTACACATTCTATAATATTTTTTACATTAATTAACACTAATCTTTTAACGCACAAACGTAAGAACATTTTTTTTGATTAAAAATCTAACCATTTGTAAAATTAAAAATATAAGAAATCAAAAAAATGGCAATAAAAAATTCATATAAATTATAATAGCTTTTTTCTTTATATCGCTCACAAGTATGGTTTAAAAAATTTATAAATAAAATGTAAAATTATTAAAACTATCTATGCCTAAAAAAATAAAATAATAGCATTGCGTTAAACTCGAAATTAGGTTTAAATTTTTTAATTACAGCTGGTCCATATTTCATAGCTATCCTAATAAATTATGGTTTAGAATTTAAATTCACTTTAACTGAGAAAATGATAAAATGACCATTAAACATATTTTATTTGTAGGATATATTTTGAAGATCAAGATAAACAATTCATTATACTTACTATTAAAATATATTTTTTTCTATCAGATAGATGCTCTGGATGGCTAGCAGACAAGTAGATAGAAAGAAATATAGATTGATATATAGATATATACTTTTTGTTAAGATATCTATGCGTTTGAAAAATAAATAAAGAGATAAAAATAAATGATTGAAATGTCTCTGTTTTATTTTTTAATTTATAAAAGTATCTATATTTCTATCGAACAAATTATCTATCTTTATATTTTTATTTACATTTTAATGCTAATAGACAAATTATCATTATTAATATATTATGAAGTAAACAAATTTAATAAACTAAATAAAGTCTAACGCATTTATAGTTTGCTTATTTATCGTCAGGTTTTATTAAAAGTAAATACCATGCGTTAAAGAGTAATAAAAAGCAATGCAAGGTATTCATGTAATAAGAAATTATTAGATTAACTATGTTACAATTTTATAAAATAAATGTAAATAATATAAATTCTAAAAGAACAAAAATATACTTTAAAGGAATAATTTTATATTATATAAATCATAGTATAGAATCTTCTATTTGGTTAAGTGAGTTAATAGGGAAATAATATTATTTTGCAAGCAAATTTTGTGGATTTTATTGGTTCGGGGTGATGCTTCTTTTTTTGGTTAGTTTTTAAGCGTTTTATTGATAATCTAGCTAATTAGAATAAGATTAAAATGAAGTCTGTGTAGGTTCCATAAAGTTGTTTGAACTAATGTTTAACTTATCTTGCTATCCAGGTTTAGGATCAAGTATATCTCTTGAATTTTATAAGTTAGTTGTTGATATTATTCTAAGAGTTGCTCTGGCATCTGGTACTAGAGGAGTTAATTTCACTTATTATTTGATAACGAATTATTTTTCTTTTTTCGACTTTTATTCTCCTCTTTTAATCAATTATATATTTTCATACTTTGTCTTCATCTACTCTAGCAAGCTCTCAAGCTTATAGCAAAGGTCAAGGTTTTTTCTTTCCTAGTCAGTATAGTCTTCCGAGTTTTCGCCAACTGGTACCATGCTCTTTTTTTCTGCCAAACGAGCTAAGCATTCTAAAAACTCAACGAAACTCATCTGTATATATTTATCGCAGCTTAGCTCATTCTCTTAAGTCATCATTGATAAATTAAATGAAAGTAAAACATCTCTCTCTGTTAAGTAATCATCTAGCAAGTCATATTGCTTTATCATTTCTTACAGTTCATATACATTCATTGTTTTGTAGTTTAAGAAGTATCTCTTTTCTACTTTCTTTGAATCTGCAATGCTTTCCCATAAAATTTTTATAAATCCTAAGTATTTTTTCAAAACATTGTCGCATTGCTCATTCCAGTATCTATTTATCAAACATTTAAATTAATTTAAAAAATATGCTTTTTTATTAAAAAATAAATACCTTGTGTCTCTCCATTCTTGAGGATCTCCTACTTCTAAAAACTTCTCTATAAGTACAGGGTCTTCAAGGAATAACTTAAGAGAGTCTTATGAAGTGTTAGCGCAATTATTCTTAAAATACTTGTCTAACGCTAGTCTTGCAATAGCTTCCATAAATTAGTGTCTTACTATTTGTTTGTCAGGATTACGATGCAAGTGATCTGCATTCTTCTCTAAGCTAGCATTTGTAGTTATAAAGCAAATGTCACCATCGCTTATTTTTAGAAGTTTACCATCAGCTACTTTGCATTTAAGAAGTAAATTTGAGAATTAGTTTTGAGCTATGCCTGGTACATCACCAACCATAGAAACTGAAGAGAAAAATTTATAGCAGTTTTTGATCATCCTATAATTTTTTTTCATAATTTATTTGCATAAAAGAGCATCACCAGACTAATTAAGTACTCTTTCGCATCTGCTATTCTTCCAATCAAATTCAAAGCATTTATTTAGTAAATCTTCTGAGTCTCTTATATATGTTCTGAATAGAGATATCTCAAAGCACCACTTATCAGTTTTAGTAATTTGAAAGAATATTTCAGGCTCTCTGGGTATGCACTTAACATGAGCTTCTGATTCATGCTTTTAAAATATTCTTTACTCCATTTTGGTTTCTAAGCAGTTTATAAAACTTGGCTATATATACTCAACAATAGTGCTATCTAAATATTATAATTAGAAAAAGCTCTTAGCAGTATCTCTAATCGAGGTTTGGAATTTCCATGTAGGAGTAAAATAATCAACAGGTTTCTATTTTTCCTAAACTTCCTTTACTGACTAAGAATAGAATTTTAATTCTACATCATCATTCTATTTAAAAGCAGTGTAAGGATAATGCTTAGAATAGTATACTATTGGTTGAGTTGGGTCACTAAAGAAGAAATAAATTTTTCTATTAGGAGGGCACATGCGATGCAAAATAAACTTTTCTGGGTCATCTGGATCAGGATTCATGTAATGTGGTCTATAATTCTCAAAATCAAGATGCAAAAATACAGGATTTCCTAAAAAGCTATCACTACATCCAGCTCTAATTTCAAATTTAACTTCTTACCATCCATCACAAATCCAACAGTTATCAATAAAGCTGCAATTATAATTTTACAATCTGCATATTCATAAAAAAAATGAATTTAATTAATTTTAAGTAAACAAAATATTTCATACTTGTTTTAGCCTAAGCATTTTAATCCTTTTATTCTTCTTTTCTCTATCATTCCTTGATGTACTTTTTCATCCTAAGCTTCGTTATTTTCGAATTTAAGGAAGCCTCTAGAATCAAAAATGCCCTATCCCATGTTTCCCTCAAAGTGGATACCAAAAAGATTTCTATTATTTTCTTATAAAAACTAAGCTATATCTTATGACTCATCTTTTTAAAACATATTAAATGACAAATCCAGATGTCTCATAGAAGACCCTTAGATACTACAGTTCTTTACTATTTATAATCCACATCTTAGCTTTTTTAAAGCACCCAATCCATTATGACTTAGATCTAAAACCTATTTAAATTAAAAGTTTATTAAATAATTAATAATTTATGTTAAACTATTGAGAAAAAGATTTTCTATTTAATTAAACTTACTAAAAATATATAATAATAAATTCATAAGTATTTTGTTTTGCTATTATTTATTGTTTGAGTTTGTTTGATTGTTTGCTTGGTTTTTAAATATCTCTTTCTTAAATTGGTTAAATTTATATAAATTAAGTTTTTACAGTGAGTGTTATGTTGTCTTCAAGACCCTCAGCGATAGCTAGACCACCTTGTGAAGAGATTTTGTTCCAATGAAGGTAGAGTTCTTGCAGATAAGAACTATTTTTTAGAAGTTGCCTTATTATGTCTCCTGAACCATCAGTCAATTTGTTATGTGATAAGTTAAGAGAATATATTGATCTATTTTTAATGAGGGCATCCACCATTTAAGAAAAACCAAAATCAGAAATATTATTGTTTTCCAAGTTTAAGATTCTTAATCTTCTGAAAACGCTTGTATTAAGTAGAGGATTAACTCCGATTGCACAATTAGCTCCCAGATTATTTTATTCTAAGTTTATTTTCTCTATACTATCAGGAAGATTTCTGGTAATAATCTTCAAAGACTCTCCTGTTAAATTATTACTTGCTAAATTAATGCTGTAGAGTGTTTACATTTCATCGTGTTTCATAGCTGACGAAATCATTTCATGATACCTGGAAGAAATATTCTAGTTTGAAAGATCTAATTTGTGCTTTTAATCGGGTTTTGGAAACGTAAATTGATGCTAGGAATCTTTAACAATTCCTAATTTACGAGGTAAAATATTCTTTCCAATAGTTTATTCTAACAAAGCAACATTAAGGCTGCTCTCTGCATTAAAATGATCATTAACTTATATAATTTTTTCAAGTTATTTATAATTCTTATTAAATTTTAATAAAGGGTTGTCATTTAATGCTTCTTCTCCATAAAGCCTATTGTCATTGAAATTAAATACACTCTTCCTGGGGTTTATAAATTGCTCGTATTATTTAGGTGTTGGAGACATTGGAGACATTAATTATTAAATATTAGGTGATTTTTCTGAGCTTTATAAATCCTCTTTAATCACTTCTAAAACAAAATCTTATTAATGCCTACAGCTTCCAGGATATTAAATACCTTTCTAGCTATTTTATTATATGTTTGATTAGTGAGTTGTTAAGTTTAGCTTTAAATCTAATCCATCTTTAGCTTACTTTTTAACATCTCTAATTTACTGCATCTTAGAGGGACTTTCGTCATACACTATATCTTCCCTGTGTGAAACATTTAAAAATAAATCAGAAACATTGTTTTTAATTTCAGATTTGCAAGCATCTTGCTTTAATTGCTTTGGCTACTATTTTGGAACTGCTAAATTTTGCTTACTAAAAAAATGGCTTACAGTTTTAGAAGGAATTTCTAACGTTTTCTTGCCTTATTAGAGCTATTTTTGCTTTTATTATAAGACTGTTGCGATGTTAGCCCTCGAAATCATTCTTGGTGAGTCGTTTATCAATCTACTACTAGGTGATGCCCGAATATTTTTACTAGAAGAAGAAGTATTAAAATTAGCTGAAACAGAATTACTTCTATTAGACTCATTACTGCTTATTGCATTTGTAAAGCTACCTCTTTTTTGGTTTTATGCAGGGCTGTCCTGAGGTTTACTTACTATAATTTTAAATTTATTAAGTGTTTTAGGTGTACTTTATAAAGATGAAGCTATATTTTTTTATTAAAAAAACTAAGGTCTATTCACAGTTTAAGTGAATATCTATTTTTAAGGTTCCTTAGGATCAATCTTAGGAAGAAAATGATTGCTATCCTAAAGTTAAGACTTCTAATTAGAGATCATGTATAAGCTACTAAATATTTATTATTTTTTAGCTTTTGTTAATTATAAAATATAAATAATGATTATTAGATATGCGAATTTAATAAGTAAATATAAATAATTATCATACATAAAACGAATTGATATTGTTATTTATCTTAAACAATCTTTTTCTCTTAATAGATTTAAATCAGATGAATGAATATAAAATTCTAACAAGATCAAATAAGTGAAAAATTTTGTTGCTTACAAAAGCAAATCAACGCATCACTTTATGTAAAAAATTTTAATTGATTTATCATAAAAAAGTAAACATCCTTTATATGATTTTCTTTATTTTAATTAACAACTTTGTTGACCTTCCTTTTAGTGATCATATGTATAATTTAAGATATTTTATGGTCATACCAATATTGTAATATTCATGGTAATAACGTAAAAAGCATCAATTAAATTTATTAATTGCGTTATAACTTTAATAATCTGATATTCATTAATATTTAATTTATTTTTCTATCTGATCATTTTTGAATTTGAAAGTCTAAAAAAAACTACCTATAAAATAGAAAAATATGAAATAAATCACTAAATATCTAATCAACCAAATATGTTATTATGGATATTTCAAATAGATTTATGAATATTTTCTTCTCTGTCAAAATTAAGAAAAGATAAAATTTTTTATCTGCTTTAATAATCACCAAAATAATATAAAATCTTTGCTAATTACAACTAAATTAATTTAATTAGCTTCTATCACTAATTTTCTTCTATAAGGTATTACTAAATAATTAAAAAACATTATTGATTAAGACAAAAGTAAAAAATAATTCATCTATAAAAAGTGAATCATGATTTGATTACTTCTAAACATATCTTTATTTGTAAATAAGTTAAGTAAGTAAATAATTTTTATTAAATTATTTCTTTATTGAAAATCATTAGCTCTAGCAAATTTATCATAAAAAAGTTGATTATATAAAAATTTAGTTTTAAAACTAATTTAAATAAACTTCCATACTCAAAATTATATGTACCATAATTTATAGATAACAGTCATCGACAGCTAAATTTTTCTAAAAATAATATATGTTTTAAATGATTTAAGAAAAAAAATTATTTTGATTTTTGTAGATTAATAAATTAAAAATTACAAGAATTATTAAATATTTAATTTATTCAAAATTGTTTTTACTATTATAAACTTATATATGCATTGCTCAATCTATAGTTAAATTTTAATTGATACTATAAACCTAATTTGCTTCAATAATTTCTGGCAATATAAAGTTTCAATAAAAAAAAATGTTATTTTAAAACTATTAAATCTTACTTCAAAATCTAATAAATAATATTTTAAAGTTTATAATTAGCATTTATTGTAGATAATTTTTATTGAAAGAAGTTTACTTTCAACAAATTTATTAGTATTTTTGGCTTGATAAATTTTAATTTGATTTGAATTATCTATTCTATCTTATAATTTAAATTTTTGGCAAATAAATTTATCTTTTTGATTCAACTTTTACTAAAATTTGTTTTTTGATTGAGATAAATATTTATTTTAATGAAAGAATAACATAAGTACCATAAAAATACACGTAATCATATTTCTTTTACTAAAGGATGAAATAATTATGTTATTAATTTTTGCAATTCCTAAAATATAAATTTAGATTAGAATTCGGGTGGTAAAAAACTGAAGGTGACAGAAATCTAACAAAAATCTTTTAAATAATCGAATGAATAATTAAATCCATATAATTTTTAAATAATGCAAAAAAAATTTTGGAAAATCAAATGACTAAAATAATAATTAGCCTTATTTTACTTTTTTCTCTAGGAGCTTTAGTATTTTTCAATAATTTAAGATTAGAGAATCTAAAATCTAATCTTAAGTCTTCAAATGAATTAGCTATGAAATCTATTGGTGTCCCTGAGAGAGTTTATTCAGTGCATAATTATGTATATTAAGATAAGTACCTCAACGCAAAGTTACAAAGTGGTGTATCTGACTGGGTCCTTCAATCATCGAATATGCTTATATTAGGATACTTAAACCCTGAATCTGTATTAAAGGGAGAAGAAATTCCTTAGTAGATATTAGAGACTATGGAAATCGTAAAAGAAAAATAGGATTACTATGTTATGCTCTCAGTTGGTGGTTTAGTTAATAGTCCTTAATACAGACATCTTGATTCAGAAATTTTTGCTAAAAATCTAGCCTAAATTGCATTAAAGTATAATGTAGGTATAGAGATTAGTTTGAACTAAGGAGATGATTCATAATATGCTAATAATATAGAAAATATTATTAAAGAATATAGAAAGATAATCCCTTACGGTAAAAGTAAAATGAGTGAAGTATTGACTGCCATTACTTTTAAGAAAAGCACATATGTTCAAAAGTCTTTAATCTAATTAAAAGATAGCCTAAATTGGATTACTTTAGAGCCTGAGTTTGATTAAGATGATTACAGTCAAAGAGCAACTAACTATTGGGACAACATAGATGAATAAATTGTTGATAACTAAACAACTAAAATAGTTGTTGGAAATTTTGTAAAAGCTTCCTGCTCAAACAAGTCAGATGTTGACAAGGCTTTAAACTACAAATTTAAAGGAAAGTATAGTATCAAAGGTGTTTCTTTCTTTTTTGCTATTTCTCCTAAAACTTGCTAACTTTACAGAAAGATAGCTTATTGTGGACTCTATCAGTACAGTTATTATACATCAGGAGATGGTTCATTGAGTAATCCCTAATGCGATGCCATAAATTAAGGATTCAATAAAATTAATTAACATTGAAACCTAACTAGATTTAAAATTAGTTTAAATTTTATAAAAAAATATTATATAAAATTTTTCTGTGTTTTTAATTTTTTGAAATATTTTTTAATTTAAGGATGCTTTTTTATTTAATTTTTTTTCTTTAAAGAGTTAAATTTTTTAATGAAATTATGCAGTCTTTATTTACTGTTAAATATTTTTAATAATTTGATTTGTCCAATAAGCTTATCAAATTTAATCAATAAACACTTTACTTTGAGAAAAATTACAATTAAATACTTATTTTTTAATACTTTAAAAATAAAACATTGTTAATAAAAATATATTGACAGTTTAATATTTTTATCATAATTGACTATATTAAAAGAAATAAATTTGTCACAAATACATTTTTTTTAAATAAAATATTTAATTTGTTTTACTAAAAGTAACAAATACTTTATTTGAAATATATATTAAATATAAAAAGTTATTCACTTTTAATTAAAAATAATTTTTGCAATTCTTTCATTTAAAAATAAAAATAAAAAATACTTTAAATCTTTCAGAAAAATTAAATATTTAATTTTTTTGATGAAGAAATAAATTTTTAATGTGCTTACTTACACTTACACTAAAAATACATTTTCTTATAAATATTTAAAATCTAATTATTTCTCTCTTTAGCTCATCAAAATCAAATTATTAAGTAAAGGTAAATTGATTCAAATTTAAGTTTTTATTTGAAAAAAATAATATTTTACCCATAATATAATTGACTTCTTTGGAGTTTAAATATTTTTATTATTGATTAAATTAAAATTTTCTATTTTATTCTTATTAAATTTAAATATGACTCAGAATAGGAAATAATAACAATTAATAAAAATAATCATATCAATTTAATCAGTTCTGTCGTTTGTATTTTATAATCAAGCTATTTTCTTATCAAATACTCTATCAAGATTTAATTTTAAATATTTTTTGATCAATAAATAAATATTCGTTAAGTCAACAAACAGCTTTTAAAATTTAAAAACAACAAATAAGCTTTTATGATTTAATTTAAATGAAGAAGTTAAATTTTGAATGAAAAGATAGAGAAATAATTTTCTTTTCTATTTAAAGAGTAAAGAATATTTTTAAAAATTTATTAATAATTTTATAATATGCGCTAAATAATTTAAAAGAATCAGTAATATTTACCTTATTCTTTATTGAAATACTTAAAAAAACAAAATTTAAAAAAAGAAAAAAACTATAAATTTGTAATATTAAAAATATAAATTATATTTTATATTGTCAAGTAACTCAGATAACATTAAATAATAACAAAGGTTTAAATATTTGCTATGTATACCATAATGATTAAAATAAGAATGTAACTGATATTTTATTAGTTCGTTTAACAGACAGTTGCAATAATTAAAGGAAAAGTGAAACTTACATAATTTAATGTACGTATTACAGTAAGTTATTAAAGAAAATAGAAAAAACTAGCTGGAATAACATAATTTAAAACAGACAATGCTATAATTAGTAAATAGCGATTTAAAAAGAGATATAAATTTATAAAATAGATTGAGATATAAATTATTTGGGGATAGATAGATAGAATCTAATTAATTTTAAATAATCACTTAGAATCTTATTTTGATAATTAAGAAAAATTGCCAATTCTTAATCCTTGTTTTGTATATTTCGTAGAATATTAAAAGTAGAAACAAATCTATCTTCTATTATTCTAGAAATATGGAAATTCTTTCTTGTTATAACATTTATTTACAACGGATAAACATATTTTTTTAAATTTTATTTTACTCCAAGTATTCCTAGAGTTACTTTGTAAATTTGAACTTAGCAAACTCAATAGCATTGCAAAAGTTCGATAATTTTAAATATAATTAGTATAGAGGAATGCTCTTTGTACTTTGAATTTGAAAAACAAAAGGGAGGGAGTTAAGAAAGTTAAGAGAAGTTTTTAAAGTAACAAAAACTTCTTAAAAAAAATGAATGATTTAGTTCAGTTTAATAAGTTGTTTTTTTATTCAAATACTTAATTAATGGGAAGCATATTTCTTAAAATGGCTAGCCAAATACAAATAATATTCAAAAGCAGTCTTTAATTTATATTTTGTATGAGGTGAATCTTCTAGCCTCATTTATATATTTCAAAAAGTTTGCTTATAAATATTGAAAAGAAATAAAACTATTGGTATTTAAATAGCAGCTAAAAAAATTAACTTTTTTAAGCATAGATTTATCTATGAAACCTCAATTATTTTCTTTTAATATAAAAGGGATTTCATTCAGCCTATCAGTTAACTATTTAAAATAAATATTTTTGTATTTTATGTTTTATTACAGTGCCATAATGCAGTTTTTTAGGTTTTATCAACAAATTCTATTTGACTTTAACTTCTAAGGATTAAATTTTACTTACAGAATGTCAACTCAAAAATAAATTGGCTTTAAATTATATTTTATCAAGTTATCTCCTTCGGATATATAGAAAAGAGAATTTACGCTTCTTGTAAAATTTCTGTCAGAATTTACTCTTAAAAAAGTGGGAATAACCAATCAATCATTTTATAAAATTTATAGAAAAATAGTTTCGATATTTGAATGAAAGCTAGATTTTATGAGGAAGCAATTTAGTGTAGATATATTGATAGAATAAGAATAATTGTCAAATCAAAAATTTAAAGAAGAAGACTAAATTTTCTTATTTTTAAAAAAAGATATTGAAAATATTAGCGGTAATAACTCTTTTTTAAGAGAAAGGTAATCAATTAGAATCCAATCAATATAGGATTTGAATGCAAAAAAAAAGAGCACTTAAAACAAAAGTATAAAAAGAAGGAAAATAACAAGCAAATAAATAGAAGCGAAAAAATATTTAGTAGATGAGAGTGCTTATAAAGTTAGTTTCAGTAAAAAAAGAAAAGAAAGAAATCGATTAGTTCTCTTTATTAATTATTGAATTACTAAGAAATAGATATATTCCTAATGACATAAAAAGTTTGCTTGATTAATTAATACATAAATAAATACATGCACAAACACATCCATATATTTATTGATAAGTTGATTAATTGATTAAATAATTGGTAAACAAGAAAGAAACAAATATCTAAAATCAAAAAAGAAACAAAACAAATAAATACAAACACATATTTATTATTCCAAAATAATTATTTAAATATAAGAAAAAAAAGTAAGGTAGCAAAGTAGATTCACACTTAAGCCATTCAAGCTAGTCTGCTATTTATAAATCTTATACGGGCTCAAACAGCTATTATTTCAATTCAAATACAAACTTAAAATATACTTCAGATAGAGAATACCAAATTTTTCTTACTCTAAATTTTGTATATAAATTTCTGCAGTCAAGATTATTTAGACTTCTATACAAAAATCTCTAGTCTAGAAGAAGAAAGGAGAAGCAGCAATACACTACAAAAATTACAAAAAGCAAGCTAAGCGCATAAGAAATCAAGCGTTATTTGAAAGGGAAAAATAATTATTGAAAAATATCTTTAGTAAAAGTATCTGCAAGAAGGTTGATAATTAAATTAAATGAATAGAGGAAGTTAAAACAACCATCACCACCACCATAATCATCACTTATAGGATTAAAATGAATCTCAAGCTTAAAATAATAATAGTTTTTAAGATTACTTGCAAAACAGTGCTCATAATTTATCATTCACAAATTTACACTAAAATACAAGTTTTGATATGGACCAGGAGAACAATCACCACCATCAAATACCCACTCACAACATGCCTCTTTCTCCACCTCATAGAAGCACAAACTATATACCTTAAAGCTTTTTATCCAAGTAATTTTTTCATAATTTATATACAAACCCTACAAGATCAATAAAGATATCCAAAAGCATAAGCAAAAAGCAAGCAATTCTATTAGAATTTACTCAAAACATATTATTTAAGTGTTAAAATTATTAACAAATAAATTAGGCAATTTTTTTTAAGCATTTTTAATAATGCTAAATCAGCAAGATTATTTTAAATATTTTGCCATCTAGATCAGATAAATATTATGTTATTTTGCAATCTATAGTAGCTATTATTTTAAAAAAGTCTTATTTACAAAATCAAATTTTAAAATCTTATCTCTGACTCATTCATAAATTATTATAAAATATTTAAAAAGGCCCTTTGAAGATCATCACACTTATGATGATGTTGAACACAGATCTTAGCAATGGAAGCTGAATTGGACTTAACAACACAACAACCCTAATAGCTCGAATACTCCTTTGGCTAGCAACACAGCTCAAATTTAAAATTTTGATATTGCTCCAGCTGCCGCTTAAACTTAACAGGCTAAAGACTCTTTATGGGATAGCAATTATATAAACGATCACCCAACAAATACTGCTTTAAATCCAGATTTAGAATTAGCATCTAGTGCAGTAATCAACAATTTCAGTGGAGTTTTGAATGATAATGCCTTATTTAATGATGCAAAAGACACTCCAATGCACAACAATCGTCGCTCTTACAGATAAAATAGCCTTCATGAAAATTTTGGTATGGACATGGAGGAGGATTTCCACCCTAGTCATAACAGATTTAATCAAAACTAAATGGATATAGAGACTTTCGATTAAAGTGGCACTCCTAATTTATTTAAAAAGAATGCAGCAAACATTATTATGAATTATGATAATTATTAATAATCTATCAAGGTCAGTGATATGATCAAAACCCCTTATAAAAACTCCTCTTCTATTAATAATAACAATAATCATAATAGCCACCTCATAGATTCAATAACTAATAAAATATAACAAAACAAATCTTTTAATTATTTATTTAACAACGCAGGTGATCATCTTAACAATGATTTTAGATTTAGTCCTATTAAATCCACTAAAAATATCCCTTTTGTAACTCCAAACTACTTCGCTGATAAATATGAATCAGGATACAATCATTTTGGAGATATTGCTGCTGCATCTGATGACTTCCCATCACCTAAAATGGAAGAATTGCAATAGGCTTAAAAATAAAATAATAGCTTATCAGGAAATAGTAATCCTTAAGGCATGAATATAAATTAAAACAGTGGTGCTAATCCTCAGCAATCCGCTTAACCTTGTGTTTGTAATTGTAAAAAAACAAAGTGCTTAAAGCTTTATTGTGAATGCTTCGCTAAATTGGGATATTGTGGTGAAGGATGTCATTGCCATGAATGCAAAAATAGACCTGAAAATGAAGATGAAAGGCAAAATGCTATACAAGAAGCTAAATCAAGAAACATAGATGCTTTCTAGCCAAAAACTGAATCCGAGCAAGAGAGAAAAAATAAAGCAAATAATGAGCAGATGAAAAAAGGATGCAATTGCAGAAAAACAAAGTGCTTAAAGAAATATTGTGAATGCTTTAATGCTGGAACTTATTGTAACAATATGTGCAAATGTGATAGCTGTGAAAATCATCCTAGAAATGCTGCTCTTATTCTGTAAAAGAAAAATGGTTCTTGCGGCCCTCAAATGTCTTCGAATATAATACAACACCACCCCACTGAGACTGTTCCTCCTGGTTTGGTAGTTTCACAGTACAATTAGGGTGGTTATTTCTAAAATAGTTACAGCTCGTTAAATCTTCATTAGTAGTAGCATATCAGAAACTAGTAAGATTCTCATTACTTACATCCTAGTTAATTATATAAGTCAAATAAGCTCCAAGGTAGAATCCTATTTGACGACAACAATGAGGAATCAGATCCAAATAATGTCTATAATAAACAAAACAAAGAAGTGAGTAGGTACTTGCTAAATAAAATGAGAAAATAAAAGAAGCCTATTATAAAAACCAGAAGAGAAGGAATTGAAAACTCTGATGAAGAGATTGAGAATCAGTCATAAGATTTGTCATCTCAATAGTCATATACTCTCTTAAGAGCCAGCAAGCGTGCAAGTAACAATGATCAAAATATCATATAAAAAGACTTGGACATTTCAGATGAGGAATATTAATAGTAGAGGTAAATAGAAGATATGGAAAAAAAGCTCAAACAGATTTAATAGATGCAGCTTTTGTTATAGCAGTAGTAGCTTCTCAAGTAAGAGCAAGAAAAACTCTTAAATTAAAACTAAAATAAAGACGAATAAGAAAACACTAAATTAGGCAATGGCTAAACTTCTCCTCAGTAAATTTTAGATAGCAAGTTAAAAAAATAAAAGGAAGAGTTAGAATAACAATTCAATGCTAATGGCTGGATTAATAATGAATCTTCCCAATAAAGATTTATATCTCCACCTTCCAGTAATTTTAATAACAAAGATGAAGATATAGATGAAGAGGAGTACTAAGGAGACAAAGACAAAGAGGACTAAGAACAAGTTAAGGCACACCAAATTCTAAATGGTATCAAGAAAAATAAAAAGAAGCATCTGAAGAAAAAAGATTAGCTCTCAGAAGAAAAAAAGCACTAATAAAAGGAGAAGGTGGCCGCCTTTGCAAAAGAAAAATATACTTCTTACGATGAAGATCAAGAAAGTTCTGTCTCTTATATATCGAATTTTAGCACTTTAACTTAATTTAACTAGCAGAATAACAACTAATAGGCTAACTCTCAATTCAGAAGCAGACTAAACTCAGAAAATTATGAATCAATTCGCTAAAAAAGCATTTAGTATAATTGCCAATTCTCTTTACTAAGTTCAAATCCCACCAAATGTTCTTCAAATTTATTCGATCCATCTTCCTACTCCAGATAAAACGAAGATTTGTACAACAAAGAATTTTTCCCCTTTTAATCCCAAAGAATCAAAAAGAATTCTGCTCACATAATAAAAGCTCCATGAAATGAAATGAAATAAATAAATAGCTTTATTTTGCTAACTCGTGGCAATCAGTATTGATCCATAAGTAAGTAACTAACAAATGATTCTATCAAAACAAACATCAACTTAAACATCTAATATAATAAAAATAAATATATAAAAAATAAACATTTTTAATGAAGAAAATAAAATTTTCTTTTTCATCACAATCAAAAATATATATTTTGATTCATAACTAAATTATAAAAGCATATTTCAAAAATCAATTGCTTTTAATTAGCAAAATAAATAAATAAAAAAGAAAAAATATTTTTCATTTAATAATAATATATTAAAACCAATCAACTAACTTTAATAATTCTTATTAAATAATTCAATATAAAATATTATAGTGTTGGTATTTAAGTTTTACTTTACCAACATATTCTTTTTATTGTTTATCAGTTGTAGCATTAAATTATAATAAATTAATACTGCCTCTATTAAAATCAAATTTTTTTATTATTTTAAAATTTTACTTATTTAATTTTTTGATTATTTTATTTTCTACTTTATAAATTTTGGTTATATTTTTCTTTCTATTTATTCATTTATTTAATAACTTGAATTTAAAAATTTTGATATGCTAAAATGATTTGCAGTAGAAGAAGAATTTCGTTCTCTTCTACACTATACGCACTAATATATTTCAAGCAAATAAATCTTAAACAAAGCTATCTTTGCTTTTAAGCATTAATTTAGAAAGAGTAGCATAGAATTTTAATGGTAATTAGATAATAATTTTGACTAGATTTGCATTAAATTTTTATTGATTGATTGATTGATTGAAAAATAAATGAATATTAATTGTAATTATTTATTTAAATACTTTATGTGATAAGGACTAGAGAGACAAAAATCATGGCTTACAATCAATGTAAGCGCTGCTAAATATAAAGTATTTCAGCTTGATTTAACTGTATTATCTTCATTATCACTTTATTAGAAAAACAAATAATAATTTTTTATTTTCTATTGCTTTCTTATTAGAGCAATAAGTATTCAGTGAGCAATATCTACTTTTTTTAAATTAAATATTATGCTGTTTTTTGCAGTTTCAAACTAAAATAAAAAATTATTTGATTCATTAAAAAGGAAATATAATTTATTTATTTGAAATTTAAAATAAATTGGATATTATAAATTATTTATTAAATTTTCAAACTATTTTCATTCAATTTAAAATTATTTTAATAAAAAATAAAAACTAAATAATTAAGTATTAATTGGTCTAGATTTTTTTTATGTAGGCTTTAGTTTTAATGCATGTAATTTTCAATTTTTATCATATTTGATAAATTCTTTCAGAAATACCGCTAAATTTATATTGAAATTTCCAATATGATTTGAATTGGAAATATTTTTGTTCTAACAGGAATTTATTTAATTGCATAAAATAATAATGGAATTTTTTTTAATGCTAGTTAAATTAATTTTCAAAAAATATTACTAAAATAGATCGAATTCTAAACTAGCTATTTTATGGATGGAGTTAATATTTTAATATTTTTTAAAGAGATAGGTATATCCTTATCATCTGTTATTTGGCTATTATGAAGATTTAAAATATGGATATTGGTTCAATAAAATTTAATATGTAAATCTTATAATTCAAGTAAAGATTCTTTTGATAAATTTAAAAAAAATGTATTCAGTTTAAATAGAATTTATATTGTTATAAAGTCATCAATAGTAATGGACATATAGATATATAGATATTATTTAATATTGAATGAATCATGTCTGCAGATATACTCATTGATAATAATATTCTTTTTAATATAGTTAACTTTCTGTGCTAAATAAATAAATAAAAGATCTTTATGCTGATTAAAATGATTGAACTAATTTCAATCATAATTTGAAAGTTGCCATTAAGAAAATTAAATAAAGTTTAGTAAGCCAACAACACCACGAGAAGAAATAAAAAAATCTTAATAAAAAAAGCTTTATCAAGAAAAATTAAATAAAAGACTATAGAGATAGAAAATTAATTTATTTCATTAGTAGATACGATAAAACAGCAATCAAATAGTAACTATGAGTTTCGCACCTTAAGGACTAGGACAGTAGTCAGGAATATCTTAAGCATATCAATCTGGAGATAGAGCGAGAATAGATTAGATGAATATCGCACTTTTAGGATTAGGTGGCGCTAATAATGTGTAAAGCACAAATTAAAATAATAACTTAAATTTATATGGGAGCCCTTCACAAAATCTATTGCAATCTACCAGTTCAGTTGGATACTCTGGTAATGTTGATCAATATTAGAATCAATACATTACTTAATTAAATAATTAAAACTCTCATCACAGTGGAGTTGTTGCAAGTAGTGCCATTTCTTATTCATCAAAAAATTATAATTATGGCGATTATGGTAATATTGCTGCCTAGAATCCTTCATAAAATGCTATTCCCTCCAACAATTACTCCAATTAAGGTTATTAAAGATCTTACGAAAATATGACTCCTCTTAGCCAAGCATCTAATTAAGCTAATTTTAACTAAGCAATTAATACTGCTCCTGCTTAGCAAACAGCAACTTATAGTGGTCACAATATAGGAGTTTAATAAATAAACTTAACAAATAATCCTGCCTCAATAAATCTTGCAGGATAATTTGATAGAGAATAAAAAGATAAAAAAGAGAGAGATCAACTGATTCAGTAAATTAGGGACTCTTAGCAGATAAAATAAAAGGAATAATAAGAGGAGCATGATGCTGCTAGAGGATAGCTCCTCCTTATGGAGGAAATGAAACGCTAGCTACAAGAGTAAGAAAAAGAAAAATAAAGGTAGCTAAAATAATAATAAGAATAAGAGGCTGTTACTTAAGCTCAGCTTAAGCAATATGAAGATCTCAAACGCTAAACTTAAAGAGAAAAAGAAGCTAAATTGAAATAATAAAAAGAATAAGAACTATAACAAAAGAAGCTATAATAGTAATAGCAATAGTAGCTTTAAGAGGAGCAAGAAGAAAAGAAAAAGAGAAGTAAAATGCAATAATAGTAGGAATAACTTCAACAATAGCAAATTGATTTAGAAGAACAAAAGAGATAATAGAGAGAGCAAGAAGAAATTTTGTAAAGATAATTCGAATAGCAAAAGCAATAAGAAGAATACTATTAGTAACAATTGGAACTCCAACAAAACAAGATCATGGAATAAAATCATCTGTTGGAATAAATGAAGCAAGCACTCTCTCAAAATCAATAAAATACTAAGTAGTCTACATCTCGTGAACCACCTTCTTCTGTTAAAAGAGCACATAACCACAAAACTTCTTCAGGACACAAAGATAAATAAAATATTAATACTGCCAATCAATTAGATGCTAATCTCGAAAGAAGGTTAGAAATTATAGAAACAAGCTTGAACAGAGTATGCAATTAGCATGATGCTCTTATGCCCTTGTTGTAATTATTAGAAACAGTTCCTTCCTTGCAGAGATCAGAACAACAAGTAAAGAACCTTAGTAAGAAATATTCTGATGTGGAAAAAAGACTCAAGGAAATTGAAACTAGTGAAAAGAAGGACTCATAGTACTAACACATTTTCAGCAATATTGATAGAAATTTCAAAAACACTGCTAACTAAATCTCTTAATTGAAGAAAGAAATTTCTACCCTTGAGAATAATATCCAATAAATACAGTCTATCCCAGAAGCAAAGTTGAAAGAAGACACCCTTCACTTGTACAGATAAGTTGATGCAAAATTAGATAGAAATATGAGAGATGTCAAGAGTCTTTTGGCAGACTTCAAGAACTAGGTCCAATTAAATATGAAAAGAGGAGAAATTGTCCACTCCCACAGCCAGGAGCGCACAATAAAACCCAGATAATAGCAACATGATGATGGAGGAGAAGGAGGAGAAGATTAATCGCCTGTCAAAATTTATAATGATTTGAATAACAGAATAGACTCTTAGTTAAATGCAATCAATGGGCAACTTGCTTCTCATCAAAGATATCTTTCAACCCAAAGCACATCTTCAAAATAGCAAATCGATATTGATATTGCTAATATTTATAGAGAAATTGGTATGTTGAGAAGTGAAATGGAATTGCTCATCAACAAAGCTCGTAACGAATTCATCCATGAATAGTTATCCAATATTAGAAACCCTACTGAAATCGAAAAGTAATTGTTTATTGCTGGACTTGAACAAAACTTGTTCTTGTAAGAAATAGAGTCATTTGATCAAATCAACTATAATAGAATATTTAATGAGCTTGAGCTATTAGAAGATAAGCTGCAGCTGCTGAATACGGACATTTTACAAATGCAGGATCATAACACAATGTATAATAATGTGAATCAGATCCATGAAGTAGACTCAGAGAGAGCAGAAACTACTTCATAACATTTATTGATAGATCAGTATCGAGACTAGGAAGGAATAGGAAGCAGCGGTGGCCAAAATTTCAAGTAAAATCCAAATGTAACCAACATCGATGTAGTAGGATATGAATTGAAGTACATAGGAGATAGAATATTTAGCTACAAGCAATAAACTCATGGAACAAAAAAGAAATATCTTTGCGATAGTAGAAGATTAGAAGATCGCCTCTAAACTTTAGAGTATCTTTCAACTAAAGCCGAAGAAGAAGGAACTGACAACGAAGTCATACAATAAATTTGCTAGATAGATAAATTTAAAGAAAGAGTAGATTCAATTAATAACTCCATCGGAACTCATGTCTCCTCCCTCAATGATAAACTTAAGCAAGTGGAAGATGCATTTACCAAAACTAAAAATACTTTCAAAAAAGCCAAAGGAGTTTTCTCTAGTCCTTGAATTTATTATATTTTCCGACAAATTTAACAAAATATTTTATTTAAGTAAAACATTTTTGAGTTTTGATTTGTATTATACACACAAACACATATATATATAAATAAATAAATATATTAATAATTTTAAGTATTCAAAAAATATTATCTATGCGTTTTACTTAAAAATCTACATTTTTCGTATAATCTTAATGTTTATTTTAATAGAGCAAAGAATTTATTTATTTATTAAATATTTTTATTTTTAAAATTTATTTTGAGTTTTAAAAAAATATAAATCTTAAACTAACAAAAATTCAAAATGCTTAAATTAAAATTCAGTTTTATAATGAATAAAAGAAAATCTTACAAGTAATGATTTTTAATAAATAAAATATATTTGTGATGTATTTTAAAATAAATTAGAAAAATATAAAAATAGAATAACAATTAATATTTAATATTTACTTGCCATCTAACAAAAGTTTAAAACTTTATTATAACTTAATATTAATAATTACAACTATCGAGAAAGGGGCTTTAGCTCAGTGGCAGAGCGGAGGACTGCAAATCCTTAGGTCGCCGGTTCAATCCTGGCAGGTCCCTTTTTTTTAATTTATGGTATTTATTTCATAAAATAAGCTTTTCTTAAAAGTAAAATAAGTTTTGATAATAAAAACAATTGATAAAATAAAAAGTAAATAAATACTGATTGATTATTAAAAATGCAAATTAGCTAACCTAAGATTAATTCAATTATTACATCTTTTAATATTTTTATAGTAAATTTATAGAAAATTAGAATCAAAAAATTTACATAAAACATAAGTTTGCATCAATTGCATTTTTAGAATCATTTATTAGTTTTTTGGAAATGAGTACAAAATTAGTTATTTTATTGGTAATTAGTCTTCTTTCTATTTTTTATTTCCAATATTTTTTTGTTTAAAAGCGTTATTTTTATTTTTTTGTCTTTGTTATATTGGAGCTTTAGCTTAGTGGTAGAGCATAGGACTGCAAATCCTGAGGTCGCCGGTTCGATCCCGGCAGGTTCCTTTTTGCAATTATTGATATTGGCATTGATTTTATATTTTGGTTTAAACAATTTGTTTAAAAGCGTTATTTTTATTTGTTTGTATTTGTTATATTGGAGCTTTAGCTTAGTGGCAGAGCGTAGGGTTGCAAATCCTGAGGTCGCCGGTTCGATCCTGGCAGGTTCCATTTTTGCAATTATTGATACTTACTTTGATTTATATTTAAGATTGAAAGATTAACACGACTTTAGATTTTATCTAAAAATAATTTGTTTAAAAACCCTATTTTTATTTTTTTGTATTTGTTATATTGGACCTTTACCTTAGTGGTAGAGCATAGGACTGGTTTAATCCAGTCCGGTTCCTTTTTACTTATGCAAGAAGTGACAAATTTTTAATTTTGAAAATAGATAATTTAAATAATAAAATATTATTATTTTATTAGAAGTAATATTACTAATTAGTTAGTTAATTAATTAATAAGTTTTAGATTTGATGAGTAATATTTATCAATATTTTAGTATTAATAATAAATGTATAAAAAAATATTAAGTTTTTTTAAGGAGAAGTAGGTAAGATATGTTAAGATATGTCATATTAAAATACAAATTTACTCATACAATTCATTTAATGTTTATTTAAAAATATTTTTATATTTTTATATAAAAATTTTAGTTTTATAATAAAAAGACAGAGTAGACTTTATATTTTATTTGAGGAATCACTAGAAGCAAATATCTTTTCTTAAAGGTTCACATATGTTAGCAATTTCACCAATAACATCTTAAGGAACACCCATTTCAGTAAGGGTTTAAGCAAGAAGTTCTACAATTGCATTGAACTGACTATCATCGATGTTCATACCCTTATGTCCATCTTTCATATTCTTTCCAACGTAACTATTTTATCAAAATTATGTAAATTAAATGCTTCAAATAAAATTTGGAATTTACTTGTTAGGGCCTCCAAAAGCAAAGCACAAGAAGTTAGTTTGTTACTTAGCTTAGTGTTTCATATCAGTGTTCTTAAAGAAGTGTTTAACTCTGTCATCCTTGAGAACCTTTTCATAAAACTTGTTAACTGCAGCTTCAATATTTTGTTTGCCTCCAAGCTTATCAAAAACGGATTAAACCTTTTTAGCAGAGTAGGGGCATTGTTTCTTACACTCTTCTCTACCTTTATTTTGATTAAAGAAGTAATAAGCTAATCCACCAGCAGCTGCTAAGCCAGCCAAAGCAAGTGACAAGCCCTTATTTTATTAGATCTTTTCAACAAAACTCATTTTATCTTTATTTTTACTTTAATAATTTAATTTAATTATAAATAATTTTTTTTTGATTTAAAAATTATATCAAAAATTGTTTGCTAGGATCTCCTTTTTAAATAATTTTGAGATCTTATGAAGTTGGTTATCTATCGTTCATTTATTAATAAAATCCCAATTGATTAGGTAGGTATTTTTTTATTTATTAATTTTTTTATTGTTGATTAATAAGAATATTCTTTAGACATAATTAAATTTCTATCATTTTCATATCTTTATCAAATAAATAAATGCATGAATTAAATAAAAAAACACTGGCAGATTTCTTTTCCTTTTTCGCTTTATCCAAATCAGGATTTGTGTAGTTACATTTGCAAGCTGAAAATGAATGGGCTCTATAGATACCAAGCTAAAGTAATAAATAAATAAAATAAAATATTATACACAATATATTCTACAAATTTTGCTCATTATATAATATCTATTTTGCTTTGTACTCAATCAAAATATCTCCTTTTTTAGACTTCTCAAAGCCATTTTAATAGACATTTTAATATAATTTACTATCAATGTATTAAATTCTGAAATGAAGGAATAAATTTCCAAAGTATAATGATTTTTACATGCTTTTTACAGGCTTTATGTGAATCCTAATGCTATATATATTATTTTTTGTACATAATTAACACTTTTTATGTATTCTTATTATTCTAGATTTAAGTTGTATTTTTAAACCATTTTTGCAAATATAACTAAGCCTTAATAAATAAATTAATTAAGCCAGAAGATAAATTTCTAAGTATACAAAACTTTATGTAAGGCTGGCTCTGCTTGAAATAAAAATTAATTAGTCTATATTATTTATCCTTTCAAAATACTAAAAAACCTTAGATTTTAAAATTTTAATTAATCCAAAAGTTTTTATTGATTTATTTGCAGCTCTTTACATTTAACTATTAATTTTATATTCAAGACAAAACTTTAAGTTGTGTATGTAAAAACATTTATAATTACTTAAATTCTACTTTTTATAAAAAATATTAGCTAAATTCTAAAAATTCAATAGTTATTTTTAGAATGATCCATTAAAGTAAAGGTGCTTATGTTCAAAATTTACATACATAGCAGATAATATGTATATCTTTAATCATTAATAATTTATAATATGCATATTTAGAAAAGCAAATTTTGTGAAAAGACTATTTAATTAATAACCCTCAATTTTTATCTAATTTCAAGCATATAAATAGTCAAGCATAAATTATACTTAATTTATTAAGGCCTTGATATTTTTTGATATATATGCATTTTCAATGAAATTTGTTGTATGATTATAATTATTTTTTACATAAAAATACTAAAATATATTTATTAAGATTTAGATTTATTTGATGATAAGTTTTGCAAAATAATTTTATTTTTTATATTATCACTACCTATAGTAGACTGATTAAAATTTTATTATTTAATATAATTTAATCATAATAAGTTATAGCAATAATTTCAATAATATAAATATCACAGTTTCTACTATTAAAATGCATCTTTATTATTATTTAATTAAAAGGGTAATTTTTAAGTACATCTAAAGATTTAATATAAATGAATGAGTTATTAAATTTTATATTTATTACTGAGTTAAATTCTATCCAAATTAATTAAATTTTAAGTATTGAAAGAACTATATATAATTTTTTGTTATATAATCTTAAAAATGTGGAATAGTCTTATCTCCCACCTTTGAATATTGTTTGTAGATTACAAGTATTTTTATATACAAAATATAATCCAAAACAAACTCTAAAAATGAAAAGTATCAAAAGTGATTAAGAATTACTAAAAAACTTTTTCAAAACATTAATTTTAATTTATTATGATAAAATAAAAAATATTTTAGTTATCATTATTAATATAAAATAAAATAAAAAAAATAAATATTGATAATATGAAATACTAAATTAAATCATTTATTATTATAATTAATAATTTATTCATATAATCTTTGTATGAACTTTATATCGATCATATAAACTATAAGAATAGAGTGAAAGCGTTTAAATTTAATTATTTTAAGTAAATAATTCCATATTTACTACTAAGACAGCTCTAATTTTAAAATAATTGAGAGTAGTAAATAAAGTTTTTACAATAAATCTAAAAAGCTGTAAGCATTTTGTAATTAAAACAACTAATAATTTTTAGATTATTTGTAATACTTTTTATTTATTATCTGTTTCTATACAATGGTAGAAGAGATTTTCATTAACATCTAATTTTATTTTGGCGCTAATTTTTATAATTAAAATATAACTTAAATCATATTATTAAAAAATATTTATATAAAATAACAAAAGGAAAAATATAAATTAATAAAAATTATTACAAATTAATCTAAAAAAATGTTACTAATTTATCATTAAAGTATAATACTAAAATATAATTTGGTATTTATTAATGAACATCTACTTATAATATTAAAAATAAAATATTTCAAAAAAGTAACTTAAATTTTTTTAATTTTGTTACATAATTTACAAATAACTAATTTCGAGTTGCTTCAAATGTTCAAAATATGAAATATAGACAAAAAAATACCAAATATTAATGTTTGAGTTTATCTAGATTTGGAAATTAAAAATCAAATTAGTGTAATATAAAAGAATAAGTCCATGCTTACAAAATTTGGTTAATAAAAGTTTTAATAAGTTTCATTATGTGTTGTATTTATGAGTAATATAAATCACACAATTAATAATAACAAATTAAATTAATGCGCAATAGCATCTGATTGATGAATATAATGTGCGATTATAAATTTGGAAAATAATTAAATTATATCGAAATTGAGAAAAGTATAAATCACCAGATTCTTTTATAATAAAAACAATATCTTCCATGAATTTTTGTATTTATTTTTTTATTTCCAATGAATTTTTTGGTAAAGATATTCTTTAATCTATTGACCATTGAATCAAACTTTTAAAGTAAATAATATAAGATTAATAATAACTAATCATAATATATAATAATAATTACACACAAAATAAAATATATTTGCTATAAATATGAGCTATTCAGCAAACTAAGTTAAAAATCCTAATGGAAAACTTACTGTTTGGATTTCTAAAGCAGATATTTACAATACATCACAGTCCTATGAGGTATATATCCTTTTTTCTCTCGTTAATTTGGAATTCTAATCAATTTTATTTAACATATTTAGAATATCATAGTCAAAATTTAGATTGGTAATGATGTCAAAGTTACTCCTGCTTGTCCTTATAGTTAGAAAAATATTTAATGGGCAGATAGTTTTGATGTTGTGAGAAAGGAAAATGAAGACAACTTTCTTATAACTTTGATTAATCAAAGTAAAAAAGGCGAAGAAATTTTAGGATCAGCTTCAATAGAAATAAATTAGTTTTTGTAAAGAGCAAGAAAAACAGACTTTTAGGCTGATCTTTAGCTAAATGGGAAAAATACTAGCAGCTTACAATTAAAAATATAATTTGTAAAATTTACTGATGCAGAAAATCTCGCATTAGAAGCTTAAAAATAAGCTCAAAGTGGGAAGAAGGTTGATGGGTAAAAGATTTAAGATACTGCAATCAATGAGGCAAGCAAAAAGCTTAGAGAAAATGAAATTTTAACAAATTATACTAATAATCCTTATGCTTAGAGTTATAAATATTTGATCACCATCACAAACATTAAGGCAAATTTCAAAAGAGACACTGATTTATTTAGTAAAATGGTGAGATTTTTTTCCGTCATATGTAAAAATGTGAATGTTTTTATTCATTTTAAAAATAGGATCCCTTCGTAAGAATCAAAATAAGTGAAGATATTAATTTTAAAACTTCAGTTATCAAAGGTATTTTAAAAATATTTTAAATAAGAATTTAATAATTATTTAATTAATCAAATAGGAGGTGGAAAAACGCCAGAATGGAAGGAGTAAGTTTAGGTTTATGTAGGATTAGAAGAAGTCATCATGTTTTTGGCATTTGACTAAGAAGTTCATAAAGATTAATTAATTGGATTTGGGTCTGTACTAATGCAAAACTTCAAATTAGGTGATGAGACAAAAGTTATTCCTCTTGAATATCATAAGTAGAGTGCAGGTGAATTAACTATTACTGTTAATTGCAAGCTCGTTGGTTCTTATGAAAAAACAAATAATTTGTTAGGAAAAGTTGTGTTGAGAAATGTCTCAAGTGTACTAAAAAAAGGATAATAAAATCATTAATTAAAGTTTAATCTTGGAGTAGATAATAAGTGCACACATTTAGTAACGAAAAGCGAAACAAATAATAAGTATAGAGATATTATTGTCTTCCCTATAAAAGACAAGGCATAAACAAACTTGGCAGTAACTTAATTTAATTCATTGTAATTGTTTTAATAGAAATTTTAATATTAGATAAATTTACAAACTGTTAGCAGTAAAAATGTTGACCTCGTAGGTAGCTCTACCTTTGATTTAAAACCTATAATTGAATAAGAAAAATGGTACATATAAGAAGAGATTGTAATGATGGGTAAAGATAAAAAGGAAATTGGTAAAATATATGCTGATGTTTAATATATTGATTTAACTGAGCATGAAGACGAAAAGTTATACAAACTTCAACAAAATTAAGGTAAAGTCACTCTTAAAAATATGAGAGGTTATTTAACAAGAGATACTGAAATGTTTGGTAAGATGGATCCATATTGTATATTAAAATACAATGGAATTTAATTAAAAACTAGTGTCCATCAGTCTGGTGGTAAAGAGCCAGTTTGGAAAGATAATGTTTTTGAATTACCTTAATTCACCTATCAAAAAGATAAACAACTTTATTTAGAAGTCTTTGATGAAGACACATCAAAAGATGATTTGATTGGGAAAGGATAAATAGATCTCTCTCATTTTATTCAAAAAAAAGGAAAGTATCTTGGATAAAAAGTAAATATTGCCTTTGAAGGTAAACAGGCTGGTTAAATAAATTTTGATTTAGAATATGAAGAAAACACAGAGCTTTAAGCTTATATCGAAAAAAAAAAGAAAGAAAAAGAGCTGGAGGAGCTTTAAAAAAAGAAAGCAGAAGAAGAAATGAAAGCATTAAAAGCTAAGCAAGATGCAGAAAAGAAAAAAAAAGAAGATGAAGAAAAAAAATAAAAAGAAGAAGAAGAAAAAAAGAAAAAGCTTCTTGAAGAGTAAGAATTGAAAAAAAAGCAAGAGGAAGAAGAGAAAAAAAAGAAGCTCTTGGAAGAGTAGGAGTTAAAAAAGAAGCAGGAAGAAGAGTAAAAAAAGAAGCTGTTAGAAGAGTAGGAGTTAAAAAAGAAGCAGGAAGAAGAGTAAAAGAAAAAGAAACTTTAAGAAGAGTAAGAGCTTAAAAAAAAGTAAGAGGAAGAAGAGAAAAAGAAGAAGCTTTAAGAGGAATAAGAATTGAAAAAAAAGTAGGAGGAAGATGAGAAAAAAAAGAAGCTCTAGGAAGAGTAGGAGCTGAAAAAAAAGCAAGAAGAAGAATAAAAGAAGAAGAAACTTTAAGAGGAGTAAGAACTGAAAAAAAAGTAAGAGGAAGAGGAGAAAAAGAAGAAACTTTAAGAAGAATAGGATTTGAAAAAGAAACAAGAAGAAGATGAAAAGAAGAAAAAGCTTTCACAGGAGGAATTGAAAAAGAAGCAAGAAGAAGATGAAAAACAAAAAAAGAAGCTTTAAGAGGAGCAAGAGTTGAAAAAGAAGCAAGAAGAAGAAGAAAGACAAAGGAAAGAAGCTGAGGAGAAGAAGAGAAAGGAAGATGAAGAAAAGAAGAGATAAGAAGCACTACAAAAAGAAATGGAGCTTAAAAAGTAAAATGAAGAGATAGAAAAAGCTAGGATATAATAAGAAAATGAGGAGAAAAGAAAGAGGTAAGAGTAAGAATAGAAAAAGATGTAAGAGAATCACAACAAAAGCAGAGAACAATCTCCTTAGGGTTCTTAATATTCCTAGAATTAATATGCAGAATATAAAGTTGCTAAATAAAATTTGGAATAAGGTCATGGTTTTGGAATGTCAGAATATTAATCTGCTACGTCTTTATAAAAATCAGTTCCTGCTTTTTCTATGCCAAGATCTTAAAGATTCAAACCCTCTTAAAGTGCTAAGAAAGAAACATCAAAAGGACCTGATTATGTTTAGCTTCCTAGTATTTTCGAATAAAATTCTAAAAAGGGCGTTTCATTTGGACATGGTCAAAGAGGTTTGAGAGAAGGCAGCAACAGCCCTGGCCCTGGAGCATATTAAAAAGAAATCAGTTTAAGAACTGCCAAAGGTAAAAAAATTCATAAAATAGTTTTTATAAGGATTCTAAATAAAGATTTTTTGTTTTATATTTTAATATTTTGTTAATTCTTTTTTAATATTAAATATTAAAAAACATATAAAAACAAACAAAAAAATAAATAAAAGGATTCACTTTTGGAGTTTCTAGGTCAAGCTGTAAGAATTACATTGATCCTGAATTTGCAAGTCCAAAGAAAACTTAAAAGTTTGAATCTCCTGAAAAGCAAAGAAAATAAAATTCGTCTTTTGATAATAGGACCATGGAATATGAGTAATTACCTAAATAAAATGACATTTACATTTAACAAAACAAATACCTTTAATAATAACAATAATATAATAATAAACGAAATGCATCTCATGACTAGAGAAGAAATGGGTAACAACAAAACATTTTCTATCATCCAAATTAGAATAACAACAGGTAAATGCCCTAAATCAGATAAAATTCTGTAGGCTAAGCTTACAATTAAAGTAATAATACACCAAACATAGTTTATTAAAATCATAGACAGGGTAACTATCATTATACAGCACCTAATGATAAAAATAATAAAAGTTATTTATATTGATTAAATAATTTTAATCAAGCTAGTAGTAAAGAAATTATATTATTAGTCTAAGTATATATTTATTTTTATATCTCTGGCTTAAAGCAGTAAATATTAAATACTATTTTTGTGAGTTAATACAATTATTCCTAAAATATTAAAATTTTTATCTAATTTATTATATTTTATATTATTTTAATGCTAATAAGCATATATCATTTATTATTGATATTTCTGTTCCTTTTAACTTTTATTCAAAGTAGAAAATTGTAATAAGTAAATAAAATAATCTGAATCTGATAATGGATATAGAATAATTAATTTGTTTTGTGCAAATAATTTCAACATTTACTAAAAAAAAATATTTTATTTACCAGCTCTCTAGCTTTTATTAATTATTCATCAAATCAACAAATTTTTCTATGAGAATAATGCTTATTGAAATCAAAAATTAAAAAATATAAATTAAGCTAACCTAGATTTGCTAATTCAACCATTTTTCCAACATACTGATTACATTTTGAAGTATTTAATTTAATACTTAAAAAAAGAGTAATAATTTGACTTAAAATATAATCTTATTTAAAGTTTTTATACTTTAAAAAAAATTTTAATACAAATTATACATCCTATTAGATAACCTAAAATAATAATATTAAAAATCTTATCAATATTTTCTATTAGTTAAGACAGTGACTATAAATATGAATTGATTTAGTGGTAATAAGCACGTTTATTTTAGAATTTTAAATGATTAATTATTTTAGTTATTTTTTTACCTTAACCTTAAAATTAATTAAATTTAAATCTTGCTTTATTATAAATTAAAAAGAATTACTAAATGTCTTAATATATTTTTCATTAAATTTTATTAAAAATTTATCATTGAAGAAAAAAAAATTTGATTACAGTTTTATGAATAGAATTTCATCGATTTTTTTTATACAATAATCAATATTAAAACACATTTGTTTATGTTTTAGAATAGCTTCTCCTATTTTATATTCATTTTTTTTACTAACAATTATTTCTTTGTTAGTTTACAAAAATGAAAGAGTGCACATTATTATAGGTTTTTTTGCATTATCTTTTTGAGGTAATTAATTCTACTAAAAAAACAAAATATTAAGAAATAGCTAAAAATCTTGTTGAATTAAAAAATGGGTTTAAAAAGATTTGTAAAAAAATTAGATATTTTTGGGAAACCTGTTTAATTGAGATTAGAAAAAAGAAAAGCTCATAAAACCTTGTGCGGTGGTATAGTAACTCTCTTAATAATCATTTCTGTTGTGTTGATTACAATCTATTATGGACTGAAACTTTACTACAAATAGAATCCAAGCATAGATTAGATGACAACAATCAACTCCACACAAAGCATATAAGCATAATCCTACGAATTTGGATTTGCTGTTAATATATTCAGCAGAGACGATCTAAATCAGAATAGCTAAGGAGTTTTTTAGATAAATGAGCAAATTTTTAGTAATTAATCATCAACATTAATTAATAAAGGATTTAATATTAAAGCCTACTACTCAAACAGAATAAAAATTAGTGAAAACGATTATGAAGAAAATTAAATTGAAATACCTTTAATGCCTTGCTCTAAAAATGAATAATTTATTAAGTATTGGGCATCTATTTTTGCATTACCTGATAATAAAAAAGATGAATATTTATGTCCATTTTTTTAAGATTCTTTAAAAGATGCTATTACTATTCAAGGAGGTATAACTTAAGATTAGGCTAAATAAATATCAATAGTAGTTGAGATATAAGATGAAATAAAGTCAAATAAAAATTGGAAGGATATGCTTACAAATTCTCTTGTAGTTCTGAAAGTATATGACGAGATGGCTTTTCTTGAATCCTTCGAGAATCCTGTCTAGAGATACTCTAGAACTATAATCGATTGGATAGATCTAGATAAAATAAAGTTTATTTAGCTAAAGCATAATTAACAAGTAATATCTACGGATAAAGGTATTTATTTTAGTGACAATTAAGACCAGTATCTTAAATAAATAAGTGATATTTGTTATTTCTATAAAAAAAATGATTTGAGTAGCAATTCTAAAGTTTTAAATATCATCACTTAAGTTAACTAAACTAAGTAGGTTTTTCTGGTAAATTATTTATTTAGAAAGAATAATTACAATTAACAACATAACCTAATGAACGCATTTTAATTTTATCAAAAAACTTAAATTAATGGATCCTATTTGATTATCTTTTTAATTAAGTTTATTTAAAAATAAGAGTTTCAGATTTACTTATCAATTTTTGATAATCAAATACGAATGATTAATTTATTCATAAACGAAAAAAAAAAAAAACACTGATTTCTTACAAACACTTTGATTTAATTATTACTAATTTTATAAATGCCAAAATTAATTTTTTTATCCAACTTTAAAATTTAAAGAAAATCTTTTTAAATTTATTGCTTTTGCTAGATTGAATTTACTTAAATATATTTTAAATTATTAATTAGAGAAGTTATTTTAAGGCATCTGTGATGCTGGCGTATATTGGAGGTTTTTTATAGCTTACATTGATTTTTGGAAAATCAATAACAAAACCCTTTTCAAAGCTCTCCTTTTATACATCGCTTGTAAATGAGGTATTTTAGTTTGAAGATGATAAGCAAAAAAATTAGTAAGAAGAGTAGAAATTAAATGATACTGAGCAAAAACCTTTTCAATAATCAACATACATACAGTAAACAACAATGATTGATGAAACAGGTAACAAAAACTTGAATCAAACAATTTTAAAAAGTAGATCTTTGTTCTATCCAAGCAGTTAAAAAAAAGATTCAATAGATACTAGCTAAGAAATAATTTAGTAAGCTTAAGAATAAGTTACTTCTCCTAATATTTTACACATTAAGAACTCTAGAAACTCTTATCTTTAATCTAAGAATATCGAAGATGAAAATGCTAAAAAGACTTAGGGGACAGACAGTAAAAAAAACTCTTTGTATTCAATGCAAATTTCTGACTTAAATACTCCAATCTAAATCAAAAAGAAAAGCCTTTTTAAAAACTAAAACCTTTTATAAAATTTTAGAGAGTATTTTGAAGCAGATAGGCTTGAAAAGAGACTAATAATTAGTGCTAAGATTGTCTTGGTTGAGTTCTTTTAGAAATTATGGATTTTTATAAAGTTGATATGTTCAAAAGACAAAGTTAAAAATGATAAATAATTTTATACAGCAATAGAGAAGCTAAAATTTTCGAAAAATAAAGTAAACGAAAGACTTGATATTATCTATATAGTGTAAAAACTGTAAGAGATTGACAAACTTAAGTAGATTGTTCTTGACAAAAATCAAAGAAAGCTGTTTGAATACCTTCCAAGACCTGTCCTTAAAAATGAGTACATATTCTAAAAAGCTCCAATTCAAAAAATGAAATCTTACTCTAAGACATAAGAGTGGTCGATTCTTAAATAAGAAGAAAGTATATAACAAAAGGCTATAAAAGCTTGGATAGCTTTTACAGAAATAAGCAATAAAGAATGTCTGGAAAGAAAAGATAGGAAGGTCATTAGATTGCTAGATGTGAAGGCAAAGAATATTTTTGAGATAACATCTAAGAAGATTCATGAAGAGATATTTGATCAACAACAAAATAATTTAAAAATAAGAGCATTATGTAATGTTTATGGTTAAAACTATCAAGCAAATGAAAGCTCCAATATTTCTAGAAAGAGTTCGTTACAAGTGTTTGGGCAAAGAAAATCAAAAAATCTAATATAATTTATTAATGTTTAGACATCTGGAAAGAGAAACTCTTTAACTAAAAGCAGTATTAAAAAGAAAGCAAGCTTAAAAGATCTGCAGACTGAGCAAGTTGTTTCAGCAAATTTTTTAGATCAAACATATAAATCTAGTGAGTTTTAAGAGATTTAGTAAAAATATTAATCTTAAACAGTTAATCAAATTAAGGAATCCAAATCTGTTACTCATGCTTCTTAATAATCATCTGAGTCTTCATTTTCTTCATCTGATTCTTCATCGAATTCTGACTTATCAGAATCATCTGTCTAGTGCTAAAGTCAACTAGATACAGTTTATCAAAACAAGCATGCCACAATCAAGCAAACAAATTTTAAAGAGTAAAGTGAGTTTTAAAAACAAAATAACCTCAAAATAGAATTAAATGAAATACCTGAAAACATAGAAAAGTCCTATCGTTATTCTTAAGATAACACTGTAAACAAGAGTTCAGTAGAGCAAAATTCTTATCTAAATGATAACTCAAATAAAGATAAAAAACAGACCTAATATATTTAATCATTCCAAGCAAATATAAGTTAAGATTAAGGAAAAGTGAATATTTCAAATTACTAAAGTTAAGATTTTAATCCAAAAGACATAGTCAAAAGAGGCTCCTAGACAGAAAAGTTTCAAGATAAAAAGTTTAATTTATTTAACACTTACTTTAATCAAGTCCAGAACTAGGATGACCTGTACATCGAATAAATTAAATTGAAAAATTTACAATAAGAAGAACCCTTAAATTTATAATCTTTTGGATAATAAGGTTAGATAAATAATTTGCTTGCCAGTTAGAAAAGCCCAACAACACCATAAATGCAAAACCCTTTATATGAATTTAAGAAAGAAGATGGAAATTTATAAAACTAAAACAATGAAGTCAGATCAAATGATTAAAATGTTGAATAATATAAAAGCTTCATTAAAAAAAGAAATCATATATTAAATCATCAATAATTTACAACTCCTCAGTATTTACAGAAAAGGAAAAATTAGAAAGATTATTCAGATATTTACAACAGTGCTTCCTTCACATAATTTATGAAAAAAATAACTCCAATTATTGCTAAAAATAAAGTAGAAAATTCTGATGCTTGATAAAAATAAATCTTTAAATGTTCAATTTATAATTTTAAAATATTTTTGTTTCTTTTCTTCATGTTTTTTAGCGAATAGAAGTATATTTTTTATTCAAAACTTTCTTCATTATTTATTAAAATTTCCAAAAGGAAATAATTATCTTTAAGTAAGGGATTATAATTATTCAAATCTTGAATTTATTCAATTAGCAATAATTAATGCTTAAAAAACTTTTAAATGTTGAAATAGAATAGATAGGACATAGCTTTAAAAATTATTTGAAAATTTACAAATATCTTTTATTTTATGATGAATGGTTTGTAAATTTGCTTATCATAAATTAATTTTGAAAAATAGATTTGCAATATTTTATTAAAATATTAGAAGAAATTTGATAATACATAAATATAAACTAAAATTAAAATTCATTTTAAAAAATATGTTATAGGTAAGATCAATTTAAAATAAAAGAATCATTGATTTGAAATTTTCTAATGCCAGTTTAATTAAATTAGCAATTTATATTTGTAAAAAATTTAAATGACAAAGTGGATAAAGTAATAGTGTATACAAATTTTATCTGGATTTATAAATTTTCTAATAGTTATATTATTAATACTAAATTAATATGTTCATTTTAAAAAAATATTTTGTAGGTTCAATTTAAAATAAAAGAATCTTTGATTTGAAATTTTTTATTGCCAATTAATTATATTAGTAATTAAAATTTGTAATAACTTTAAATGAAGCGAATAAATTAATACAAATTTTAGAATAGTTACGTGATTAATACTACATTAAGTTGTTGATAAAATTATGTTCATTTCAAAAAATATTTTATAGGATTAACTAATTATAATATAATCTTTTATTTGATTTTTTTATTGGCAATTTAATTAAATTAGCAATTAATATTTTTATGATTAATAAATACTACATGAACCTGTTCATAAAATTATATAAAAAAATATTTTAAAGAATCAACTTAAGATAAGAAGATTCTTAAATATTTTTTTTTGTTTTTTTCAATTTAATTTAGCTAGGGATTTATATTTATAAAACTTTAAAATGAATGATGAAACAACACGTTTTTATATATCTACAATATAAAATTTAAATCCAAATAAAAAATTATAAATTTAATTGCATTTTAATTAGGTTAATTAGTTTGTTTATTAAAATATTTTCTATTTTGAGATGAGCTAATCAATTCATCATAAAAATTCTTGAAGCAATATCTGTTACAACCCAATCTATTCCTTCTATTAATCCTTCTCCAGTTACTGCAGAACATGGTATAATTCCCCAATGTCTTGTAGATATGTCATCTAAGGCGAGGAATTCTTTTATTTGTTAGCATGTTAATGCCCCTTAAATATCTTATTTATTGCAAAATATAAGAAGAGTAGCACCAACTAGCTTTTCTTGCTTTAATAAACTGTGTAATTCTCTTTTACAATCTTCTAATCTCATTTTATCAGAACTATCAACAACCCAAATGAGTCCATCTGTTTATTCAAAATAATTACGCCAATATGAACGAATGGTAGTTTGACCACCTACATCCCAAACATTCAATTTATAATCTTGATAGTGAAGAGTTTTAATATTAAATCCTAAAGTTGGAGATATTTTATCAATATCTTCTCCATTAAACTTTTTAAGGATGGTTGTTTTACCTGCATTGTCTAAACCTAAAATCAATAAACGCATTTCTTTTTCTCTTTCTTTAGTTTTCTTTAAAATCTTTAGCAACCCCATTATTTTTCTTTTTGTTTTAAATATAACTGCTTATCTTTAGATTCCAACTTTTTATGCTAACCTTTATTGCAATAAGAACTGATTGATTGATTTATTGATTGATGATTTTATTATTTATATAATTTTTATAATTCAAATATTAAATATTTTTAAAATGATTCAAAAATATATAGAAAAAAAGAATTCTTATTAATTCTAATGTAAAATTAATAAATATCTTTATAAATGCTTTTTTTTAATTATAGATATAATTACTAAAATCTAATTACTCAAATAATTAAATTTTGATAAATTTAAATTTATTTTTAAAAACCGCCTTTATGTTTCTTTATGTTATAACTAATTTTTAAGAATATAAAATTCTAAAATATAAAATTAATCTTTAATATTTTCTCAAATAATAATTATCTTATCATTAAATTTTATATTGAAGACTTTAATTTTTAAAAATATTATTTTATTTAAAAAGAAATAAATTCCTTAAAATTAAACTAAGAAAATTTTACCAAATAATATTATTAATATATATTAATCCTTTATTAATAAATATCTTCAAAGTATTTCAAAATAATAAATTGAACATATAAGGAAAAAGAATTCTAATTTTGAATTATATTAATTGAATTTATAGATATTAAAATCATATTTGAAAATTTTTAAAAATAAACTAAAATCTTAATAAATAAAATTGTTTTTGTTTGTTGAGTTTACAAACTAAATAAATCATTTTAATTGAATAAATATCTATAATTATTAACTTTATTGATTTTTACAATACTTGAATATTAATAATACAGTTATATTTATTATCTACATAAATATTTATCATGATATTTTTACAAAATATATAATTATTCACATTAAAAAAAATGAATTCATTTTTTTAATTTTATGTATTTACTACAAAAAATTAAATAAAAAAAATTTACTAGTTATTAAAATTTAATGAAAATAAAAAAAATTGTGTTATTTATTTTAAATAATTGAATAAAATTAATTTTATGCATTTAGAGTTGATACGAATAAAAAATTATATTCATAAATAAATTAAATAATCATAAAATAAGCTAATTTAGGAATATGAAAGAAAAACTAACATCTAAATTGTAAAATAGTTTGATTATTTATAATAATAGTATAATATAAAATTTTGGATGTATTGCAGTTCTCTTGTTAGTTTTATATAAAATATTTAAAAATATATTAATATTTTTAACTCTTTAAAAAATGATTATTAATTACAGCTTAAATATTCTACTTTAGGTTAGAAAAAGAAGAAATATTTATAGAAACGGAATAAGTATATAAAATATATGCTTTTATTAAATTAAAAAATATAATTTAATGATATTTTCATATATTGACATATAAAAGAAATAGAAAAAAATATATGATGTAAAGAGATTAATACTGTATTTGATTAGAAATATTGATAAAGTTTGTTTGTTAAAAATTTAAAATTGCATCATTAATTATTTGAATTTTTAGTCCTTCTATATTTATATGAAAGAGTTTATTTGCTGATAAATTTAAATTGATGCATAAATTCATTAATTCAGAGTCTGTCTGTATCTTTCTATCTATCTAAATAATTTATTTCTTTCTTTCCTAGCAATTATTTAGATTTTGTTGTAAAATTAAGTTTACATAGCCAGTCTTTATCTATCATGTACAGATCAATTTTAGAATAAATTTGGTTATATATAAAAAAATTTAGAACTAATTAATTTCATTTTTAATTTCTGAAAATTTTCATAGTATTTGAAATTTATTTTAAAGTCCAATCAATGAGTGATAAATAAATTAGAATGGAATATAAATCATTCAGTCTATTTATTAATCATCAGTACAAGTAATAATATATAAATAATAAATGAATCAGCATATCAATCATATGTAGTTTATACAGTATGAAATAAAGTACATTTATTATTAACATGAATTTGTTTAAAGAAATTAATTAATTAATTCAATAAATAAATAAATTAATTAATTAATAATAACTTTAACTAATATTTTTTCTAATTAAGAGATAGGAAAATTTTTAGGAAAATAACAAATATAAATTTAACATGATAGTTGGTTGTTTTAGAGGATGTTTCTCCTTTAATGCTGAGACTACTTTTGAAAAAGTATGATCGATTAATTGGATATTTATATGAAAGAATAACGTTTCAATTTATACAAATTATTAGGCAAGACTTTAAGCAACTTACAGTGGAGATTATGAGCCTCCTGCAGAAAGCGATATTTAGCGTAACTCAATATTTTTTTTGTATTAGCATAAGCTTTTATCAACAAGTTGTTTATCGAAAGCAAGGCTTATTAATCCTTATATTATATTATTTAGAGATTCTTTAGACCTTAGCAGGAAATGATCCTGAAACTCGTCCAGATGTTGCCTTTTAACTTATTTAATCTAAGATGCAATACAGTGAATCTAAAAATTAGTGGAATTATTTGGTTAAAAATCTTATTATTTTGGACCGCTGTGTTGAAGATAGAAGTTTTGTTAATGATATTGCAACCATTCATATACTTCATGTTGAAAATTTTAAGGATCCCGACCCAAGAAACAGTAATTATTTTGAAATTCGAATTTAAAACTCTATCTTTATTTGTAAGTTACTAATTTGAAAGGAAACAATCTTCCAGTTAAAAGAGATAAAATAAATAATCCAGCAAAATTTGAAGTAGGAAATAATAGAAATTAATCTGAAGGACTATAAATTTAATGAAATCAACATTTAAAAATTTTTCTATTACTTAAATAAATATTTAGAAAATAGATTATAAACATTAAGCTTAAGATAATAAAAATAACAAACAAATAAATAAATAAGAAATAGATAGAAAATAACTAGATTGAGATATTGGAAATAGTACTTACAAAGCAAGCAAATAAAGAAAAACTATTACTAATTTGCAAATTGATAATGAAAAATACTATATTAATGAAATTAAACCTCAAATAAAAATAATTTTAAAATTTATACAATCAAGCTAATTAATTTATATTTATCAATTTAATTAATAGGCATTATAAAGATAGACGGATTTATAAGAAAATATTTTTAATACATCAAAATGAAGAGCAAACTTTATGCTAAAAAAAATTCTAGTTTCAATGTAAATAAGAGAGAAAAGAGACAGTATTTCCTTTCTCTTCCCACTGACAAGATATTCTTTGAAATGGGTGAAGCTCTTACATTATTCTCGTTTATGATCGATCTTGTGAGGACTAACACAGATCCTTTGAAAAGTAATTCAATAATTATTTTTTAATTCAGGCTCAATTAATTAATAAAATTTGTAAAAAAACAATAGGAGTTTCCAAAAGAGGTTACTTAGAATATAAATTAAACTAATATGTTTTTCATTTAATGCTCTACACTATGTTGAATCTTTACACTACTATGTTTATAGTCATATCAGTTCTTTTAGGTAAATTATTAATTTAGTATTTTCATCATTTAAAAAATATTTTTCAACTTATAGAGAGATTAACAGAATAAACCTTAGATGAAGCAAATAAAACTAAGGACGTATACATGAAATTTTTAAAGTGCAATGAGTAGTTTTCTTAATTCGTTGATGACCATAAATTTATTAAAGGATATCAAGATATAAAGCCAAGTGACTTTTATCAACCAAATAGAAATACTTTGCAAGTTATTTAGGATTGGATTCAGTTACTTGACAGTAGAAAGAATATGCAAGACCCAGATGCAGTTGTCATTTAAATTGATTAGGATGTGAATTTGCCAAAAATAGTTATTGACAAAGTTGTTAAATATCCTGTTAAAACTAATAACTAAGTTAATTTTTTAGGAGAAGAAGAAAATTGTGTTTATATCAAGCAAGCCAATTCAGAGCTAAGACCAGTTTAATAGCAAATGAACGAAAGTGATTCTGTTGATGGAGGAATATTTAGGTTAGATAAATAAGATTCTATAACTACTGGTGTTTTCCCAAACGTTGATGATTTGGAGAAGTTTAGTATATTCAATTCTTAGAGATTGTCAGATGATGCTAATACAAGATTTTAATTTGGAAAGAATACAAAAAACTCAACTAAAATTTTAGAAAATGCTAATACAGGTTTCTGCAAAGATTTCTTCCAAGTTTATAAAAATGAATATAGCTCTTCATTTAGCAAGAATTCCAAGTATTTGACCTAGTAATTTTATACCAACAAGTATGAAAAATGCAATCTTTTGGAGTAGTATTTTGAAAAATCCTTCCAAAACACTGTTAGCTTTATGATTAATGACCGCTTGACTACTCATTTAGATGCTTCAATCAAATAGTTGCCTAATTTTGAAGAATAAATGTTCTTTGATTTCAAAAACGAGTACAGTGTAGTTGAGCCTATGCATTATATTTATGATGATTCAAAGATTAAATATTAGCCTGAATAAGTCAAGCAAAAAGAAATACAATCTCAAATGAAGGTTCAAGATGTATATACAATTTAGGGAGCAGATACTACAAAGGCAAGTGAACTTCTAGCCTAAATAATGTCAAAGAATGAATCATACAAAGAGAAAACAGAGGAAAATAGCTAGTTTAAAACTTCCCCATATAAATCATTAATGAATTCATAAAAATAAGAGAACGAGTACTAATTATCTCCTTTAAAAGAAAACCAAGAATAAGAATATGCTTTTATACCCTCGCCTATAAATAACCATGTCAAACAAGATAGCAAATAAAACTAAATCGACTATAATATTTAATACAATAATGATGAAGAGTAACATGGACTTTATACATAATAAAACAAATCTCACCAAAAAGATGAACCAAGATATTAAGATTAAGAATATTAAAATAATAATTTATCAGATTAAATTTATGACCAAAACTAAGCAGATGACTCTACTAATATTTTGAGTAGTTCACGCAAGTTTAGTAATGAAATTATTAAAAATACTAATCAAGAGGAAACTTACGACCATGAAATTCACTATGATAATTATGATAACAGCAAATTTACTTTTGCAGCAGAAAGCAATTAAAATTATTGAAAAATTCTTAACTGTGAACATAAGAATAAGTAAAGAATAGAGTAAATTGAGAGGAGAATTATATTAATTTTATTAAGTAAATACTTCCTCAATACAATTGTTGTATTTATATTTGAAATATCTTATAAAAATATTTTATACTTTAAATAAATAAAAAAATGAATCACCTAAATAAAAATCAATCTTGTCTTGTTGGACGATAAAAAACCTTCAGTTTTGTAATTATATAAATGTTTTATTTTACATTAGTAATATCCTCAATTTTGCTTTATAAGTTAATTACATCATACGATTTATTCATCATTCTCTCTAGTCTTTTTTCACTCTTTTTTTTAAATTTTTTAATAAAAAAATATTTTGCTTTTTCACTTTGTAAAATAATTTTTTTTAAGAATTTTAATTATTTTTTAATTAAATAACAAATGGTTTATTTTTTTTGAGATTGATATTTTTTGTTCATGTTTTTATCAGATAAAATATCTTTGATAATAATAATTAAAATTTGATTTGTAGAGCTTTTAATTGTTAATTAATTTAGTGTTTAAAGTATTATTAAATTGTTTTCATTTTTATGAGAACTTTTGAGTTTAAGAAGAAGTAGCATGGGAATAACCAGGCTAATAGCTAGGATCAATAGAAACAACAATGGTAAGAGGTTTAAAAATTAAGGAAATAAAGAAAAGAAGAAGATATTTTAGTGGGAGAAAGAGGTGGTTTCTAGGGTTTTGATTAATGGGATTTTAAAGAATTACCTATTGTACAGCACAGTAACTTAGAATAATAACTTACTTTAAATTCTAACATATTATTTGTATTTTAATAGAATAAGAGATTTTATATTGCGTAGAAAATTATTCTTGTGTGGTTGTAATCGCAGAAACAGGTTCAGGAAAAACAACAAGTAATTAATCATTTTATTTATAATTCACTTTTAGACATAATTAGTTATAAAAGCATTAAAAATTGCAACTTTAACACTTTAAAAAATAAAAATATAATATATTTGATTTAAAAAAGACTGATTTTATTTTTTTTTGTCTTATTTTATCATTAAGTAAAAGCAAATATCATTTTTAAATTGTTTTACTTAAATTTATTTTAGAGATTCCTCAGTATTTGGTAGAAGCAGGATATGCAATAAATGGTAAAAAAATTGGGGTCAGTTAACCTAGAAGAATTGCAGCAATCAGCATAGCAAATAGAGTTGCTCAAGAAATGGGTTGCATAATAGGTTAAGAAGTTGGTTATAGTGTAAGATTCGATGATAACTGTGATGATGAGCTGACTTAAATAAAATATATGACTGATGGTATGCTTATAAATTAAATTTTAAATGATCCTTTGTTAAGTGAATACTCAGTGCTCATGATTGATGATATTCATGAAAGAAGTATAAATACAGATATATTGTTAGGATTGTTAAAAAAAATTAGAAGAAAGAATCCACAGCTGAAATTAGTAATATCAAGCGCAACTATTGATGCTGAAAGTATAAGCAACTTTTTCTAAGAGAGAGTAGTAGATCCTAAAACTAATCAGGTGGTTGCTAACCTCACTTCATAAATATTGTACATAGAGGGAAGGCAATTTCCAGTAGATATTTATTACCTAAAAGAAAATACAAGAAATTATGTAGTCAAAGCTGTATAAGTTGCTCTTGAGATCATTAGAACTCCTGATAAAAAGGTTTATTTTATTTACATAAAAAGATATATTTTAATCTAATTTGGAAACATTCAAAGGGAGATATCTTAATATTTTTGACTGGCCAAGAAGAAATAGAAGCCTTTATTGAAATCATTTAAAAAAACTTTATTGGTGATGCAGAAAGATAAAATTTAAAAATACTCCCACTTTACTCTGGTTTACCATTAGAGGACTAAATGGAAGTGTTCAAGCCTTGTGAATCATATGTTAGAAAGATTATAGTATCAACTAATATAGCCGAATCCAGTATCACTATTAGTGGAGTAGTATATGTTATAGATACTCTTTTTCATAAAATAAATTACTATGATTTTAAAAGAGGGTTTGAAAACCTCCTTGTTGTACCAATAAGTAAAGCTGCTGCTAAATAAAGAGCGGGAAGAGCTGGTAGAGTGTAAAGAGGTGAGTGTTATAGACTATGCACTAAAGAGTAGTTTGTGTAATTATACGACAATAGCACTCCAGAAATATTAAGATGTGATTTATCAACCTTCATTCTTTAAATAAAAACTCTAGGTGTAGGAGATGTCACCAACTTTGAATTAATTTAGCAGCCAAATGAAAATGCATATGCTAAAGCATTAGAACAATTATACGCTTTGAAAGTTATAGATAAACAATGTAACCTTACACAAGAAATAGGACATAAAATATGTGATTTTAATCTTGAAACTAAGTTAGGAGTAAATTTATTTTTTTATTTTTAATAAAAATTTAAATATTTTTTTACCTTAAAGGTTCTCTTATTAAATAGTTTTAAAGATGATTTTGGATGTAGTTAATAGATGCTGGTATTATGTGCAATGCTCAGTTTGCAAGGGTAGGTATTTTACAACGGCTTTGATCCAGCTACTATTTTAAAACAAAAGAAAAAACTGGGAGCTAAAGAAGGTGATCATATCACATTAATTAATATATTTTTAGCTTTCAATCACCTGAAAAGCTAACAAGCGAGATAAGGATTTTGTAACGATCATAAACTCAATATAAAAAGTCTAAATATGGCAGTTAAAATACATGATTAACTTTGCAAGTAAGTTAAAAGAATGGGATTGAAAGTAAATAATAGTGAAGATGATATTGAAGGAATTTTAAGAGCCTTAGTTACAGCTTTCTTTATGAATGTTGCATAGCTTCAACCTGATGGATCTTATAGAAATTTAAGGAATAAGGAAATTCTTTTCCTTCATCCAACTTCAATACTTAATATAAATTTTCCTTAATGGGTTATCTATTCAGAAGTTGTCTTTTCAACAAAGTACTACATGAGAGAAGTTTCTGAAGTAGATCCAAAATGGTTATTAGAATTAGCCAACCATTACTTCGAGGATTAGAGATTAAAATAGGCTGAGCAAAAGCATGGAAAAGAAATCATAGCATAAAATGACTATGAAAAAAATAAATAAAAAATTGAAGAAGAGAAATAAAAAGACCCAGTTATGGGTAGATTTAATATCTTTAAAAGAAAAAGACCTACAAATGTAATAGGTAGAGATGACGATAAAGAATAAGAAGGATCAGAAAAGATTTAGAAAAAATTTAAAATAAATCTCCCACCTTCCAAACCTCAAAATAAAAATTTGTTATCATTTGCATAAGATGATGAAGAGGAAGAAGAGTATAATGTAGAAGAAAGCGATGATAATATCAAAGAAACTGAATGAATAAAATTTAAGAAAAAAACATTCTAATATAAATAAAATTTAAATTGGCTAAAAAATTATTAATATTAAAATTGTAATTATATTATATCCTTTATCATATTTTATTTTTAAATATTTTAATAAAATTCATTTAATTTTACTTATCAAATTTATTTTAAATTTTACAATAACATACCAGTTATATTATAAATTTTAATACTCAATAATAGAATAATAAGTGTTTATATTTTTTATTTTTGAATTTCAGGTATTTACTGCAGGTTTTAATAATCAAAATAACTACCCTTTTCAAATTTTTTTTACTATCTGGATTTAAAATAGTATGTGTTGTGAATTTTGGGGGTTTTTTTATTTATATTTGCAAAAATAAATTATTTTTAATACTCCTTTAATTTATCTTAATCTATTTTTTTGGTTTTTATTATTATAAGTAACATGAACAATGTTAGAAATTACTGTTAATGATTAAATATTGGATAAAGAATTTATAATTTTTTAGCATATAATTAATTAAAAAACAAAGAAACACAAAAAATTTTATAAATAATGTCTTAAAAACAAATGAGTTAAATAAAAATTTGTGTGCAAAAACATATTTTTACCTTTCCAATAAAAATAGTTATTATGTTTAGTATTTTAATTAATTTTTACTTTAACTCTTACATATAGTAAATTAATATGTAAAATTAAAATAGAAAAAACCTATTATATATATATAGTTAAAATATTTTTAAAGGTTTTATTAAAAAACAATTAACTTATTTTTTAAGTTAAGATTATTCATTATCTTTATTTATTTCATATGAAAAGAATTATTTTAGAAGTTAATTATTTCATCAATAAAGCTTCGGTTATGTTTCAACTGTAAATATTAAATTGGTTAATTAAGTTTAAGGACCATCTTTTAAGTCTTAGTAATACAAACCAAACTAAAAAACATGAGTACCTGCATTCACAATTACTTCTTAGCTAAAATTGATTGGAGTACAAGCCCAATAATCATTATTATAAAATCCTCCTAGAAACCATACATTATTGTCAAAAGTAAGATATTCTGCTATATAAGATCCATCTACCATGAATGTTAACCAACCTGCAGTATTAACTTACCAAATATTTCCAGTTACAGTAAGTTTTACCTTAGTTGTCTAATTAAAAGTAAATTCCATTGGTTTGTTTGTGGTTATATTTATTATCTAGGATGGTACTATTTCAGGTTACCAGGTAAAACTATCATAGTAAAAGTTATATTTTTATTTACCATAAATAGTTTGATTTAAAAGCTAATATAAATTCGAGCTTTCTTGTATAAAGTTAGTATAATTTGTTGTAAAAGATGTTAAATTTTACTCCAATTGCTACATTTAAGATAGTTGATTTAAATACTAACTAATTTAAGTGGTCTGGTTATTAAATTTTACTATAGAACCTTATAAATTTACTTGTATATCTGTAAATTATTAACTAATTTAATTTATCTAAGTAAAAAGAGAACCTGTTTCATTTTGTAAACCTTAAATCATGGTGAGCTGATTTTAATCTATAGTTTAACTTATATTTTAGTTAAGTTGTTAACTAGCATTCATTTAGTCTAGAGTTGTATTAAAATTCTACTATGAATTAAGTAGATTATTGATCTATTACTGCATCTAATTAATTTGAGTTTTCTAGTCATTGAATTACTTAATGAAATCTGATAATTCAGTTTGTATACCATTTATCATTATGTTTTAATTTTACATTTATCCTTAGTAAAGTTATTAACTGACATTATTTGATTAAATGGTTTGGTTAAAACTTTAAAAAATATTATTCATCTATCCCTGCATATAACTAATTTGATTTTACTAATCATTAAATTATTTGATAGAATCTTACAAATCCTTTTGTACCCCATTTATCATATTGTTTTAATTTTATATTTATCCTTAGTAAAGTTATTAACTAATATTAGTTTATTATAGGGTTTGGTTGAAACTTTAAAAAAGATTATTCATCTATCCCTGCATCTAACTAATTTGATTTTACTAATCATTAAATTATTTGATAAAATCTGATAAATCCTTTTGTACCCCATTTATCATATTGTTTTAATTTTATATTTATTCTTAGTAAAGTTATTAACTAATATTAGTTTATTATAGGGTTTGGTTAAAATTTTCAAAAAGATTATTTATTTATCCCTATATCTTATTAATTTGATTTGCTTAGTCATTAGTTAAGCTCGTTAAATAATCCACTTGTTTTTGTAAATTTGTGATCTATTTATCTTATTATTCTGTTTTATTTTAGCAGCTCATTGAGCCATTATTATTGATTTAATCAAGTCTTGTATTAAAATTATATTATGACTCTTCTAGGGATTTTACTTAAGAAAAGTAATCTTATTGATACAAATAAGTAATTGTATTAAAAATTAGTGATCCTCCATTGGTCAAAAAATGAAAAAGAATCATTCCTTTCCAAAACATAGCACGTTCAATCATTTTTAATTTTTTGGAGATATTAAATTGTTAGTTTTTTAGATTTATATTTTCTAATTATAAAAATGAGATAAATCAACCATATTTTATCATTAAAAGTTATTCTCTTTTTTTCCAATAACGTCATTTTTTTAAATTTTTAGAATAGAAAGCAAAGATATATATAGTTTTAAAAAGTGGGTTTTTTCATGATTAGATTGGTAAAATATATTATTCTATTTAGATTTAAGAAATTTTATCTGTAAAACTTTGAATGATTTTCATCATAAAATTAATTTTACTTTTGATTCTTAGCATTAAATAAAATTTTTTTAAATTTCTACGACAGAGAGCAAAAGAATAGGTATTACGTATGCTTAAGGTTTAAATAACATTAATTATGAAGATTATTTATCTTTATCAGATCTATATTATTTGCTAGTATAAATTTTTATTATTAAATATTTGAATACTTAAAGTATACTAAAATAAATGATTAAGATATTAAAGCTAATATATTTAATAAGTTAGAAAAAAATAGGTACATATAAACATTTTAAAATTTTGATGTGAATTTATAAGAAGATAGATTATTTAAATAATAGCTTTTTTATGTATTTCAGGTGAATAATTAAATTTCTAATAATGTTAATAATTGTGCAAAAAGTTATTGATTAATATATTTAAAAATTAGGAAAATAATTTGAGTTGGAAAAAAGATTATATTTAAAAATGTATCTATCTAAAATAAATAAATAAATATGTGATAAATAAAACCTTGATCTTTAACTGTGGGAAAGTTAATTGATTATATATATTTCTCTTTTATGTTGATTTTAATATAAAAGGACGAATGACAAGTAAATATATTTACGAACGTCTGCTGTTGATTGCAAAATGAATTAATTAATATTTTCCCCACAAAAATCATTTAGAAGTATCGTTTTAATTCCAAAATACGAAGAGATAGATTGAATATTGGGTTGTGTAATTTATTTATCTAATGATTTTTGTAAGGTTATTATGCTTACATTTTAATAGAAAAAAGGCAATTATAATCAAGCTATCTATTATTTCTTTTACAAAAAAAACTTTTAAGACAATAGACACCAGTTTTTACTAATAATTTAAACATATCTTATGAAATATTTAAATTGTGAAAAATAAATATAATTAAAAAAACGAATAAGTTAAAGATCAAGTAAAGATAATTTAGTTTCATATATATCATATCTATTTGCAACAAAATATAAAATATTTATTCATTTATTTTGCATTTTGCTATTTGTGAAATTATATTACATTAATATAAACTTAATACTATAAATTGAGTATTGTAATTTCTATTTATTAAAGCTAATTATTTGTATATATTCTGATATACCGTCATCTAATAAATAAACATTTTTGATGTAAAAATTATATTTTTACCTTTACAATAGAAATAGTTATTATTATAAGTATAAAATTAGTTTTTATTTAAATCCTTATATATAGCAAATGGAGATGTAAAATTAAAATTGAAAACACCTACTACTATATATAATAAAAACATTTTTATATATTATTTAAATCCAATTAATTTATTTTTTTAAGTTAAGATTACTCATTATCTTTATTGATTTCATAAGAAATAAAATGTTTGAGAAGTTAAATATATCCATCAGTAAAGCTTCGGTTCGGTTTCGACTGTAAATATTGGATTGCTTATTTAAGTTTTAGGATTATCATATAAGTCTTAGTAATACAAGCCAAACTAAAAAATATAAGTACCAGCATCCACAGTTACTTCTTAGCTAAAATTGATTGGCGTCCATGCCCAATAATTATTATTATAAAATCCTCCTGAAAACCATACATTATTATCAAAAGTAAGATAATCTGCTATATAAGCTCCATTCATCATGAATGTTAACCAACCTGCAGTATTCACTTGCCAGATATTTCCAGTTACAGTAAGTTTCACATGAGTTGTCTAATTAAAAGTAAATTTCATTGGTTACTATGTGGTTATATTTATTATCTAGTATGGTACTATTATAGGTTGCCAGAAAAAACTATCATAGTAAAATTTATATTTTTATTTACCATAAATAGTTTTATTTAAAAGCTAATATAAATTCGAGCTTTCTTATATAAAGTTAGTATAATTTGTAGTAAAAGATGTTAAATTTTACTATAATTGCTAAATCTAAGATAGCTGATTTAAATACTAACTAATTTAAGCCTGCATCATATTAATTTAATATGATTATTCATTACAAAAGCTCATTAAAATTGCTACTTGGTTTTGTAAAACTGTGATCTTTTAGTCTTATTTATAAGTATAATTTTAGTAGAACATTGAGCCATTATTATTGATTTAATTAAGTAATGTACTTATATTATTTTATGATTCTTGTAAAGATTACACGAAAGAAAAGTAATTTTATTGATACAAATAAGTAATTGTATTAAAAATTAGTAATCCTCCAATGGTCAAAAAATGAAAAAGAATTATTCCTTTCCAAAACACAGCGCGGTCAATCATTTTTAATTTTTTGGAGATATTAGATGTTAGTTTTTTTAGATTTATATTTTTAATATTTTCTAATTATGAAAATTAGATAAATCAACCATATTTCATCTTGATAGTTATTTCTCTTTTTTTTATTATTTCCAATAACATCATTTTTTTAAATTTTTAGATTAGAAAGCAAAGAAATTGAAAGTATAAAAAAGTAGCTTTTTTCCTTATTAGATTGATAAAGTATACTATTCTATTTATATTTAAGATATTTTATGTGTAAAACTTAGAATAATTTTCATCATAAAATCAATTTTACTTTTGATTCTTAGCATTCAATAAAATCTTTTTTAATTTCTACAATAAAGAGCGAAAAAATAGGTATTACGTATGAATTAGATTTAAATAACATTAATTACCCAGAGTACTTATCTTTATCAGATCTATACTATAAACAAGCATACGTTTTTATTATTAAATATTTGAATCCTTTAAATGTATTAATAGAAATGATTAAGAAATTAAAGCTAATATATTTAATAGCTAAGAAAATAATTGGTACAAAAAAGCAATTTTAAATTTTGGTTTATTAATCAAGCTATTATTTCTTTTATAAAAAAAACTTTTAAAGCAATAGACACCAGTTTTTACAAATAATTAGACATATCTGAACAATAAATTTAATTAAAAAAATGAATAAATTAAAAATTAGGTAAATATAGTTAAGTTTCATATAAATCATATTTATTAATTTTTTTATCTAATTATTAACATTTAAAATCAAAACACATATTTATTAGCTTTAACTAACTAATATTTTACTATTTTATTTTTATTTTTATTAAATAAGATATATCATAGAGAAAATATGGTAAAAAAACATAAAACAGGTAAATTTTTATCATAAACTGTGAATATTAAATTTAATTGATAAACGAAAATTTAGGTAAAAACAATTTATTTTCGTTTTTAAAATTACAAAAAAAAATATGTTAATAAAAACAGAAATCAGGTAAAATATATAAGTAAATGTACATGCTAAATTATTTTTAAATAAAATATTTTATTAATTTTTAAAAAAGGATGAATTTACTATTTACTGTAAACTACAAAAATTAAATTTAATGAATTATAAATTGAAATTCAAGTAAAAGCAATTTAGTTTCACATAAATCATATTTATTTACAAAAAATAAAAATAATTATTTAAATATTTACTTATTAAAATTGAAATAACTTTATTTTAGATTATAAATTATAAATAAAATAATTTATTTTCTTTTTTTAACCAAAATTTATAAAAATGAATCTATAAACACTATATCAATTAAATTTTTATTCGTTTTTACTCTAATAGTAAATTTAACAATATTAATTTGATTATGAGCTTTTTAAAAATTTAGATCAGTCAGTAGTTTACTTAATAGCTTACTATTCTTGTAAGCTTTTTAAGTTTTAAAAAGAGTTTAGTTAAAATAGTTTAACTAATCTAGTTTGATGAAAGAAATAGTTTTAGAACTTTTACATATTTGCAGCTAGGAATTATACGACAAATATCTTAAGCACCTTCATTTTCAATTTAATTTTCATAAAGGTATATTGTCAAAATCGAAAGACTTTTGATGTTAGCAAGTGCAGATATTAAGTTTGAGCAGCCCTTTTAACCAATTTTATTTTTAGAAAGTTATAGCTATAAATTTATAATACTTTTGCTATTTGATAAACCTTGACAGAGACCTGTGGCACCTTACTCCCCTAAAAGACATTAAGATATGTGAAGTACTAAAATTTTTAGACTTTTAGAATTTCCTAAAGATGTGCCTAATTCTTTTGCACCTTACTAACCAAATTTATTATTGCTAAGGTATAGATTCAAGTTTGTTAAATTTTAGAAGTTTGCTAAAATAGAGCCAAGAGCAGTGACTCCTTATTAGCTGATAAAGTTTTCTTCTAAATCTAGAGATAAATTTGAGAGTTTATAGCAGTTAGTTAAGCCAGTTATTAATTAAATAACTCCTTAACAACCAATTTCATTTAATACTAATTAAAGTTATAAATTTTTTAGATTAATGCACTTCCCTAAAGCAAATCCAAGTTCTTTTGATCCTTCTATACTAATTTTACAATTTATTAAGTATAATGTTATAGTTTAAATGAATTAACTATTTTTAATGGCTTTTGATAAATCAATGACTCCAATAGATCCAAGCAAGTACTGGCTAAGATCAACTGAAAAATTGTTTAAAGTTTTTAAATTTGATAAACCCAAACCTAATCCAGAAACTCCTTAAGAAGTAATATTATTATTCATTAAAGATAGTTTCAAAGTTGATAGATTTTTTATGTTAGATATTTTAAATCCTAAATTAGATACTCCCTTATCTCCTATATGGTTATATTCTAGTAATAGTATTAGAGTTGTCAAGCTTTTGCATTCTGATAAGGTTGAACCCAGACCAGTAGCACCTGCATCGTTAATTTAATTATTCCTTAAATCTAGCTTGAGTGATTAAAGCTTTTCGCTTTTAGATAAATTAAAACATAATCCAGTGACTCCCTCATCAGAAATGTTATTTTTAGGAAGTTAGAGATCTAAATTTATTAAATTTTGCAAACGTGCTAAAGCAGATCCTATTTTGAATAAGCTTTCTTATTCGATATTGTTTTCTGAAAGAAATAATGCTAATGTTGATAGGTTCTAGATATTGGTTAAAGAGGCAACCAATAAATAAGTAAATTATCCACCAATTAAATTGTAATCTAAGCGGATAGTTAAATTATGTAAATTGATGCATCCCTCTAAACAAGAAATCACACGATTCACTTCTGATTAGTTAAGTTTAGACCATGTGAAATCAATATCAAGTGATTCAAATGTGTCTAAGTTATATAGCTCAAGATACTTAACTTGATTAAAATAATTTTTATACTATTTCATTTGTTTCTACTTTTTAAAATTTGCAAAGTTGTAATTATTTAGGGCCAATGATTAATTGAGTATTATTTATTTTTTGTATTTATGTAATCTGTAAAGATTTTTTTAATTACATAAATAACTTTTTATTAAAAGTAAATACTTTATTTACTAATTAGGATAAGTAATACAAAAAAGTTTTCATACACTTTCTTCAATAGGTGAAATAAATTAAAAATTAGATAGGTAAGAATACAAGCTAAATGAAAGTTCATGAAGAGTAAGAAGTATAGAAATTTTTAGTAGTGAATAAAGACAAATAAATGAATCATATTATGATATCTAGTGTGTTGCAAGATTCTTAAATTGGAAAAATACAAATTTCTGAAATGAATACTAATAATATTAATAAATGGAATGAAAAATCTAATGGTGCCAAATAAAAAGGCAATTCAAACTAAAAAAAAAGCTTAATTGACAATAAAACCAAAGAATAAATGTAGCACATTGATTAATTGAGAGAATAAAACAACAAATCAGAAGAAGCGTAAAAATATATTACTAAAATCATGAAAAAAGTTAGGCAGAGAGTGTTAGTGAAGGATTTTGAGCCCTCATTTAAATTTGCTCTTGCTATTATTCTAGGAATTTTCTTTCTTTTCATCAAGCCAGCTTATTCTTTTAGATAATGGTCAAAGGAGCAGCAACCTGTAATTGAAACAGTTGAATTATAATATATTTTCTTTAGTATTTTTATGATTGGCTTGCTTTCTTTAACAAAATAAATCTTGAAGTAGATATTCTATTAATGGGTGGTGAGAAATTTGAATAATAAATACAAAGGTATTTTAAGAAACCACAGAGCTAATAAAATTATACTTTGGATATATGAAACAATTTACTATTTTCACATGACTTTATTTGGAGTGTTGGCTTTTAATTAAACAAGCTGGATGCCATTCGAACTTGGAGGTAAAGGATGTTGCAACAATCTCCTCAAATCTTTTCCAAATCTAAATCAAGAAGATCCATAAATTAAAAACCAAATGATATATTTCAATCTGATTTAGCTAGCTTTTCATGTTAATGCATTAATTGACCTATTTTTTGGAGCAAGAAAATAAGATGAGTATAAAAAGTATGAAACATGCCTAAATCACTTCATGTTCTTAGCTATAATCATTTATTCCATTTTATTCAATCTTCTCAATATGTCCACTGTTTTTTTCATCCTACACAATGTTGGTAAATAAATTTTGAAACTGAAAGAAATGATAATTAATCAATAAATAATTTATAAAAAGGTGATATAATTGTAGCTGGTGGAAGAGCATATGCAGATTTAGAATAAAAAAAAAAGAAGATTATTTATTTACTCATTACATTTGGAGTTACAATATGGATTTTTACAAGATTTTTCGTTGTACCAAAATGCATCATTTACTAATTTTTTACAATAATTGACCTAGCTTAAAATTTCTGGAGTATATTCAAATATGCTTACATATATCTGTTGATATTATTTATTTTCACACTTTTCATGGAAATTTACTGGACTTTATTTCTAGTGCAGGTTAGTGTCTCATATATACTCAATCCTACTTATAAAAACATCTATGACAACAGAGATTTCAAAAAGCTTTATTAATACATTAAAAATAGAAATTCCTTAAGATTTAATTGAATCTATCAAACATTTTCAAACAGAGCTTATTCATACAATTATAATTAGTTATTTAATAATGATATTAAAGATGAATTGCTTGCTTATTTAATTTATCAAAGACATTAATTTTATATTCAACTTTAAACTGATTTATTTTTTAACTATGCATTTCGCTATTTGTGAAATTATATTACATTAATGTAAACTTAATACTATAAATTTAGTATTGTAATTTCTATCTATTAAAGCTATTTATTTGTAAATATTCTAATATACCATCCTCTAATAAAAAAAAATACAACAAATATGTAAAAAATTTAAAAAAATTCTTAAGGGTATAATTCTTAAACAGTATAATTAATATTAGAATAATTATATTATATTATGAATAAATAAAAAAGATAGTTTTATAAATAAGATATTCACTCTATTTAATATTTTTTAGGTAAGTTTAATTGTTCTTAGTTTTATTTTTCTATATAAAAATAATTTAAATTTAAAGTTAACTTTAAAGTAAAATTGATACAAACAAATTTTTAAAAATATTAAGAATTTTTATTTGAGAAATATAAAGTAAACAAATCATATAAATAAAAACTAAACAAAAGATCATCTCTAACTAAAAAAATAATTTAAGTGATCTATTAGTTTTATAAAAAATCTATTATCAAAATTTTAACTAGATCATAATTCTTTTATTTTATATATTAATTCTTATTTTAAAAGAATGAATTTAATATCATAAATATAATTTTATTTTTTTTCTTCAATTATTTTATAAATTTTATTATGATTCTTTCTTTATTATATCTTTAAGTTATATTTCTTCATTTAAATTGTTGTTCTAAAGTTAATTTATTTAAATGTTTTCTGGCTATTTTTTTATATTTAACTAATTTAAAAAAATGAAATTATTAAGTTTTTTTAAAAGTTAAAATAAATAAATAAATAAATGAATAGTTGGTTACCTGTGAATCAGTTAACGGATAGTAAAATTAAGAATTTAAATTCATCCGCTTTACTAAACTTGAGTCTTATTAATTTAGAATTGTCTATTAGGGGATTTCTAAATTTACATCATTTACGCTTGAAAAAATATTATTTGGAAATGAACTATTTTGGCCTAAGTTTTACTATAATTATATTTTTTAATTTTGTTGTAAAGACAAACTTCTTTCCCTAAAAAATTCATTACTTGGAAACACATTGTCCTAAGGTACTAAAAGCTAATTGCTGCTTTGTTACAAATATTATTTTGTTTACATTTAAAAATCTTATATTGAAAATTCTTTAGTAGATTTATTAGAAGGTAAAATTAAATTTTATAAGCCTAATATATCTTAGTTAATTAAATTTATTTGATTTTATTATTACTACTATTATTGTTATTATGCATATTGGGTATAAAATTAAATCAATAGCTCGAAGAAATGTGTATCAAAGGAATCTTAGTCAATAAAATTCATATTGTTGGGTGGCTATAACAATGAGGGTTGATAAATATTTTTGTCGGAGTTATTTGGATTCATTTACTAGGCGATTTCGTTAATACCTATTCCTTGGAAAAATAGGTTTTAATTAAAATTACTTAAATTGTTTTTATCAATAGAAATATGTGCTGAATGGACAGGTGATAAAATATTGCTACTTGGTCTTTAAAATGGGCTAATAAAAACACTTTAAACTTGATTATTATTTTGAGCTTAAGCCTACATTTGAGATTATTAGCTCGGATAACCTTAAAGATTAACTTGATTAAATGGATTTGCAGTGTGATTACTTACATTTTATTCAAACAATGAGTTTATCTATTAATTATTTATTTGGTTTGGGTTTTTTTATGGTAAACTCGAGCTTTTGTTGAAACTACTCAGATTGCCTATTGGAGAAGTGTTGAATTGTGATGTGCTTTAGAAAGCTTTAAAAGAAGGTTCAGGTGTTTTGTCTCTATATGAATTGATTTTGGTACTATCATTGATCTATTCTTTTATCTAAGTAGATTTTTCTAGATTGGCTATCGTTTAGCTGTTTACTGCGCTCAACTAAATTAGATAATATTAATAATAATAAATTATATTTAAAGCTGCTAGATTTATTTATAATTTTATGAATATTTTTTTTTTATTTTATGTATTTTTTAGGTTTGAATAAAAAATTCATTTATTACATTTTTTTCACTTTGAATTCTTGAAATCTCTGGAGATTGCATCAATTGATTTTCTTTTATAATATTGCTTGACTGTGGCATCAAATTTTAATTTAATTCGCTTGTTAATGGTGTAGTTAAGTGCTTTTGATTTGCGTTTAGGCTGTTTGATATGACTGGTTCATTTTTTAAAATTTGCTCAACTTATTAATTAAATTAAAAGTCTGAAAAATTCGTTTAATCTAAGCTGCTGCTTTGGTCAGGCTTTTGAAAATCTCTCTAAAGATTGCTGGCCAGATCTAAGAAATTTGGATTTTTGGAAAAATTTAAGGTTAACTTTTTGAATTCTTCATAAGAAATAAGAATTTATTTATGTTTGTTAAGAGTATTGTTTGTTGCAAGAGAATTTTAAAAATTAAAGCTAGAATCATTGCAAATTGCTTCAGATTAAAGAATAACATCTTTATTCAATACGCTGCATTGATTATTAGGTTTAGTATTCATTTATTGCTCATTGATTGTTCCATATTTTTACAGTAAAAATGTGGCTAATTATTTAGTTTACTCCAATATTTCTCTTGACCATGGAATTCTTTTAATTTTCAATAGCCCCTAATTATTTATAAATTTAGATTTTTATTGAAAGTCAGAGAAAATTTAAAGAAATTTGGATTATTATGTTTCTTTACTTATTCATAATTTTCATCTGGAGTTTCAAGTATTTGATCCACAAGGATTGCAATTTTTTTTTAATTGTCTTTTTCAAGTATGTCATCATAATTTTCTATTAGAATAAAAATTTTCTTAGATTAATAGAATTTGGAGTTACTAATGAACGAATTTATAATTTTTGTGATAATAAATTGATAGATTAATTGATTTGATCTGGCTGTGTTATCTTAGAATCTCATTAATTAATAATTAATTAACACATCAAATTTACTTAATTACATAATAATAAGTTTTTATTGGACTAATTTATTCATACTTTTTAGTATTAGTACTAGAAAGTATTATGAAGAAAATACAATTTTTCATGTAAAATACTTATAAAATACATCTAATTTTCATTTTTCTAATATTTTTTTAGTTTTTTAAGAATAGAAACTGGACTTCTAAATTATAGAAAAATATATTTAAAAGCTAGTAATATTTTTTATCATAGAATCACTAACTTTTGAAAGATTTTTATTCAAGGAACGAGAAGAAAATAAAAATATTCATCTAAAATCAACTAAATAATCAAATAATTAATCGCTTAACTACAACGAGATAAAAAATATTTACTTATTTATCAATTAAGAAACTTATAAAATAAGCAAAAGCTGTAAACAATTAATTTAAGTCATTCAAATTATTTACCTAGAAATTGCTTGTAGTCATTAATGAAATTATTTAGAGCAAAGGTTTTTTTCAAAAAATCGTCATTCATTGTTTTTTCTGCTGAATCATCTCTATTTTTTAAGAATTAAAAAATTATAATTTTAAACTATAGTATCATTTCATTAAAATTTGCTATATAATCGAAAGATATTTTGTAAAAAAGATACTAAATTAAGATATCATAGGAAAATAATGTATTCCTAATATGAATTTTTTAAAATTTCATGGTAAAGGCTAGAGGGAATAATCAGCTTAAGCTATTTTAATTAACTAGATGAAAAATTTCATTATAAACAAACGAATCATGAAAGTATTAAAAAAATTTAAATAATTATGTAAGATCAGATTGAAAAGATTAAGCGCATTAATTAGGATTAAAAGAAAAAAAAAAAAAATAACCATGCGCGTTTACAATTATTTTGATAAAATAAAAATTTAAATAAGAGGCGGAGGAGGATGGTTAGGAATATATATAATCCAACAAGACAGATTTATTATTCTTTTGGGGTTTTAATAATTAAATTAAGTATTCATAAATAATCTCTCTATCTTTTAGCTAAATAATAGAAAAATTTTAAAGCTTTTGAATATCTAAAATGGGAAACTTATCTATCTTTTTCAACAAATTTAATTAAAAGATTCTCCCTTTGTTTGTTTCTAATTTCAGAGTAAAAATGTATATTGGAACACCAAATACAATGCTTAATACTTAAATAAGTAGGTGGGTCATTATATTATTTAACTAACTTTAAAATTAATGAAGGGTTGGTGAATGGTTGGTTCTTCCCATATTAGTTAGAATGTGTACTTTACTTATTAATTAATCCACAGATATTTATTAAATTTACAATTTGATTATGGGACACACTATCTTGTTAATCACTAAATTTAAATTAAATACTGATTTTGACAGCTGTTTTTGATTTTTAAGTAAGCTTTAATTGTTGAATAAACTGAAATTTCTTGAATTTATATTTTACCTGAAAGGAAGTGCATATTCACTTTCATTTGTAATCCCGAAATATTCATTTTTAAGTTATTTCTGTTCTTTTTTATTCAGTTTCTACTTCTTTTCACTCACTATTTTATCATAAACAAATTTAAAAGCTTTCCTCATACAAAACTTTATCATTTCTTCTTTTGATTTAGACATCTGGGCAAATTTTATTTCAAAAACTCTCATGATAATTTCATACTTAGGCTTATTTGCTATCAGAGCAAGGCGCTGACGAGCGTTAGATTAAGACATAGTTTTGTCCTTTTCTATTAAATAATTAATGATATCTAAAATTTGGTCTTTTTCTTTAATTGCAACTTAGGGTTGTGGTTAGATGATTTAGATTATTTTTTGTTGATGCTCTAATGGAAACTCTAAAAACTTCTCATAACACTTTTTAAGTATTTGTTCCTTTTCCTCATCATTCTGTAAACCAAGCGTGAAAGTGCTTGGTATATTTGAAGTTGGATATTCTGATTTTGAGCTATTAACTTTTCTGAAACCAGCCATTGTCTTGTATGTATGTATCTTTTTTTTCTGGATATTGTTTATTTCTTTAAATATTATTATATAAAGATTGATTTAAAATTGATAAAAATTATTCAAAATATTGTTTAAATTAATTTATGGTATTTTTTATTGGACTATCATTTTTAAATATGGCACATTCTTCAAAAATAAGTGAATAAGATATAACAAATTAATCACTGATTAAAAGCTGAATTCATTTTTGTTGATAAGTTGGTCAAAATAAAGTAGGATATTCAATAACAATAAGATTAAAAAATTTCGTTTTCTTTTTTGAAAATTAGGTAAGAAATATAAACGTAAAAGACTCATAAATAACAGTAATTATTAACTCAAATAAGACAGTATGTTTGTAGCCAAATAGTCCTGTTTTGATTTTTAAAACTATCTTTAAATTTAACGGTAATTATTGTTAATTATTTAAGGGTGATTATGCTTACACCATATCATTTCATTTGATAAAAAATACTTGTTTTATTGAATATATTTTAAAATTAATGTTTGTTTCGAAGCAATATTTTTACATAATTTTTTTTTTTTATTTTGAAAAATTGATGCAAAAATCTGTTAATAAAGTTGTAACGATAGCAAATTCATTTTTCTTACTTTTAGAAGAGTAATATAAGATTTAAATAACAAAAAAAAAATATTTTTGGTTTACTTTTACATATGTTAAAAAAGCAGAAGTAAACTTTAATTAATTGTATAAGATTTGTTTATTACATATGTAAAATTATAAAAGTCACTAACCAAAATCAATATCTTTCTTATTGAAAAAAAACTTAATTTTTTACTTTCTAGTTGAAAAAATAAATTCCTTTTATGTGGGGTTAATGTAAAATTCATAAAATTGATTCTATTAGGTTTAAGAAATAACAATATTTAAATAAATTGGTGGTTATTAAGACTTAACTATAATAAACACTTTCAACATATAAAATAAAGTTATAAAATAGGAGAGAGAAAAGATTTAAATAATTGATTAATCAGAGATCATTGAATAAAAAAGGATTTTTTAGCTCAAATCTTTGCTTTTGATTCTAAAAACTAAGTTTCTAGGATTGAACTAAATTTTTTTAATTTTGATCTTTTCTTCATATTATTAGAGACTTTGATAAGAGGTTTATATAAAAAATAAATAGATTCTTTTAATTATTATTAAACGAGTAGCTATGTTTTTTTTGAAGTTGATCAATAAAAAAAAAAAGTGATTAAACAAAAATAAAGAATTCGCTTCAAACCCCCTAACTCTATTTATCGATAAAGGAGTATTTTGCAAATTCTCTTGTCTTTTTATTTTTATAAGAATTTTTATTTCACTGATTCTCATTTATAATAATCTAAAACTATTTAAGTAATGATTAAGGTAAAATAAAATCAATCTCAACACTTTTTTCTCTAATTAAAAATATGATAAAAAACAAACAATTTTTAATTAAATTTTTGTAAATTTTAAGGATATTATGAAATGAAAGTAACAGAAGAAAAAATACTATTATATTTATTACATAGATAGGGATTTTATATATTTGATATTAATTTATTTATTTATAAGATGGTATTCAATAATGATATTTCTCCTTATGTTTTATTCATCTATTTATTACTAAAGATAGCTTGCTTTCATTTTTATCAGTTAGTACAAGTAGGTCCAACAACTTCGGAGGATCCAGTTTTTTCAACAGCAATGAAACCTCCAGCAACATTGATCAATTTATCATAACCAAATTTCTTTAAAATGCTAATGGCAACAACTGATCTTTGGCCAGATCTGCACATGAGGTACAAATCTTAATCTTTAGGGAATAAGTTAGGATTTTTTGTTAATTCAGCTTCAAGTACAGTCAATTCAACATTCTTTAATCCTTTAACTGAACCACCATTGATTAACTCATCGGGCTTTCTAACATCGATAGCATAGATACCAGTGGATAATTTTTCAACAAACTCTTGAGCAGTCACATCCTTTGAGTGATCTAAGGGCAAGCCAGCATTTTTCCATGCATTAATACCTTTATATAATTTTAGAATATTATTGAAATTAAGATCAACGAAAAACTAAATAAAAAAAACTTTCACCCATTGAGTAAAATATTCTAGTGTATAGAAAATAATGAATAAATCTTAATATATAAGATTTTTTTATTTATTATAAAAATTTATCTATTTTATTTCAATTTTTTTAAATTCTCATAATTAATTCAAATTTCAACAAAGTTTTTTTCTAATTTGCCTTAAATTTCTATTTGATTTGTGATAAAAAAGATTTCTCAAAATTTATATCGAAATCTGTCTTTCTCTCTATTGTATTTATGATTTGATTTGATCTAATTAATAATTCATATACTTTGCTGTAAATGCGTTTAATTTTATGGCTTTTTTAATTGCATGACGTTTAAATTAACTCTTTCACAATTTTAAGAAATGAGTTTCTGTTTTTTTATATGAAATATTAAATAATTAAATACCTCCATCAAGATAACCCAAAACAGTGTGATATCCAATTCTTGCAAGTCTGACAATAGCTTCCTTTTCTTGTCCAGCAGGAGCAACAATTATCAATTTTGTTTCAGGCTTAATTAATGTTCCAATCCATTAAGCGAAGGGCATACCTAAAGAAAGGAAGAATGATCCAGGAATAAATTCGTGAACATAATCTTAATTAGATCTGCCATCGACTAAGACAGCTCCATCTTGGACTTCTTGCTTTACTTGATCAACAGTCAAAGCCTTAGTGCTTCTTTCTAAAACAGTGTCTAAACTTTCATATCCTTCTCTGTTGATTCTTGCATCATAGAAGTAACTGTAAATTATTTAAAAATGAATATTAATTTCTAATTTTCCAAAAATGAAATGAAATGCAATTGATTTATATTTTAGGTGATTATGATGACGTAATTTTTAATTTTCTAAAAATTGTTATGTTATGACCAAAATTATATATCACCTTTCAAAATAATATATTATTGTATAAAAGAGTAATCAAAAGATTAATTAATTTATAGTATTGCTTCTGCTAATTGCTTTCCTTAGCTACTGCTTGTATAATACTGTGAAAGGATAAATAAAAATAATTACTATTAAGGAGGGGCAGAAATCTTTACTAATCTGCTAACGAATTCTTCTCTAGTAACGCTCTCTTAGAGGGCCCAGTTGGTCTTGAATTAGTTTTCGAGGGTATCAAAGGTACCATCAGAAATATTCTTACCACAAGAGGAGCCAGCACCATGAGCGGGATAAACAATAATGTCTCTTGGTAATTTGAAAATTTTGTTTCTCAAAGAATCAAAGAGCTAGCCAGCTAAATCTTCTTTGGTTACTGTGCTGTTGCATGCTAAATCTGGTCTACCTACATCACCCAAGAAGAGTGTGTCACCAGTGAAAACGCATTAGGGAGTATTGTTTTCGTCAATTAACAAATAGCAGCTGCTTTCAGGAGTATGACCAGGGGTATGAAGAACTTAAAGCTTGACGGAGCCGATTTCAAGGACTTCTTCGTCTGAGGCAACTTTAATTTCATACTTTGGAGAAGCAGTGGGGCCATAAACGATAGTGGCACCAGTGATTTTTGCAATATCGAGATGGCTGGAAACAAAATCTGCATGGAAGTGAGTTTCAATTACATACTTTAAAGTAGCTCCTCTTTGATTAAGCAAGTCGATATATCTTTGATAATCTCTCATGGGATCAATAATGACAGCGACCTTATCTGATTCTATGTAGTAGGCCATTTCTGCTAAACATCCTGTGAAGAACTATTGAATATAGTAGTTTTTACCTTCTTTAACTAATAATTTTGGGTCCATTTTACAAAACTTTGAATTAATTAATGTGTTTTTCTAATTTTTTTTTTTGATAAGATTTAAGATATGCTTTTGTTTTTGTTATTTGTGATTGATTTATGATCAAATTGAAATGTTTATGCACAAGATTTATAGTTGAGACCATGACATTATTAAAAGGAAAAAATTAACAAAATAAATGTCACATTTTAAACCTTTTAAGAGACTACAACTAATACAAATATATAATTATAAAAGAAAAATTATGATCTCCTAATTTGCTTAAGGCTAATATTTACCACTTGCTTTATGTATCGTACAATATTTGCTTTTAATTGAAACAAAATGTAAAGACGTATTTAAGCTTATCATCAACCCAATTTATATTTTAGTGGGATGATAGTGTAAATTATTTCTAGATTTGTTCTAATAATTCTTAAGCTATAAACATTTTACTAAAGCTATAACAAATATTAGATGAATATTTAGATTAAAATGTTATCAATTTAAATAGCAATCTATTTTATCATTTATTAAATAGTTTTAACAGTAAAAATTGCAGTAAAATTTGGTTTAAATATTATATTATATTCATTGTTTTATTGTGCATACATTAAATATCAAAATATTTTGATATCTTTCAAATCCAATTTATTATTAATTAAAAAAGATTACTTTAATTTTATTAAATGGATTTTTTGTATCTGAAATTAAAATATCATCTCTGTACTCACTTATTATTTTGGCTTTTCAAATTAATATAAAGATAGACAGATAAATAAATATGTCCATTGCAATATTTAAAAAATATAACATTAAAATAAATTTTATACACTGTGATAAAGTATGAGATTGTTAATATTAAGAAACTAAATATAATTTAACTTATTTCTATATTTAAACATATGATATAATCAATTTTTTATTTATATTATAAAAGAATTAAAAAGATATTTTTATGGTATTTCAAAATTATAGCTATTATCTTTTTTCTATTCTTGCATATTTCAATTGTTCGAGACTAAAAACTTTATCTGTAATCAGTATTAATTTTTACAGACAAATAATTATAATAATTAGCATCAGTAAAGCTTCAACTAATTTAGTATTTTGATTAATAAATCGTTTAGAAAAGATACAAAGAATCAATCATAATCAAAAACATAAAAAAAACAAGAAAAAATATATGTTTGATCATATTTTTGAAATTAAACCTTTTATAAAATCATATATTGATTTAAAGTAAATAATTATTTTAAAATAATTTGATATATCTTACTATTTATTTAAAATAATTAATTTTTAGAGTTATAAAATAAAAAAAAGAAATTTGTATTTGTAATTAAACAAAAAATAAAATGGATCATTTTTAATCTGTTTTTGTTTTGCTAAAAATATAAATTGATAAAAAATAAATAAATTACTCATAATATTTTTATCAGGTAAAATATTTATTTTTAATTATATTTAATACTTTATTCAATTATCAAAATCAACTAAATATTTTTAATCAAATTAATTATAAAAAAATTAAAAACAATTTTTTAATATTACATTTTATTGAATAAACTTCAAGCATTCCTTATAAGCTAAATAAATTAGTTCATTAAAATAATAAAAAATACTTAAATACTTTAAAATGGTTTTAATAAAAAATCTGATAGTCTAATTAACTTAGTTTATTTTTTTGAAATTATTCAAATAAAATAAATACTTTTATTTTTTCTCAAACTAATAAGTTAAAAACAAATTCTAAAAAAAGCAAGAGAAAAGTTTTATAAGTTAAATTTAAATGATTTTATTTTTGTTGACTTTCTCATTACTTTTAACTCAAGTAAATCACTAAAATGTATTTTCATTAAATTCTCAGAATATTAAACATGTTAAAATTATATTTCTTTATAAAAATTCTTCTATTATTTCAAAGCTCTAAGATCATTTTTTGCGAGATTTATTTAAAAAGTTTAACTTAAAAGAATTTATTTATATAATATTTTTACTAAATGTGCTTAAAATGTTTCATCTTATCTTATGTAATTCATTCATTAAAAAATAAAATTTACTAATTGCCATTAAATAATTTAAATAAAATTCTGGTTGATTTAATTTATTTTGAACTTAATTAAATAAAATGAATACTTTTATTTTATCTCAAACTATTAAGCTTAATAAATTCTATTAGCAAAAAAGATATTAGATCAAATCCAACAAAATAATAAAAAGTTTTATAAATAAACTTTTTAAATGATTTGAATTTTATTGACTTTCTAATTAACTCTAACTTAAGTAAATAAATAACAAATACTTTCTTTAAATATTTTGAATATTTAGCAAATAAAATAATATCCTCTTAAAAACTATTGAATTATATCAATCATATTCACTTATGGGTAAAATACTTTTTTCAGTCAAATAAAAAATTTAATTAAAAGAATTGTCAAAAATGGAAAAATTAAGAAAAATTCGTTTTAAGAGATTTTAATTATTTTATTTTTAATGTTTTGGCTGTTCTAATAAGTTTGTGACTTATTTTTGCCCTTTAATTATTTTTATCATTTACTTATTGATTGTTTATTTGTACTACTAAAATTAGAGATAATATCAAAATTCATATAATCTGTGTATCCCTAATTATTTCTAAAGCAAATAAATCTTTGACCGATTTTTTTATAATTTGATGCTTTCTTTTCTGATCTTTGCATTTTTTACCACTGATCAATCATAAAGAAAAAACAAACTAAATTTATTCACTTCCTGAAAAATAATTAAATTTTGAATTACATTAAGTTAGAAGGCTTAAATGACTTTTATTTTTAGATCACCTTACTACTATTATTTGAATAAAAATAGCTTATCAAGTCTTCTGCTTATTAATTTTTTAATATACCACATATTTAGCTTAATTGTGTAACAAAAATTCATCTTTTTAATTGTATACTTATAATTTTATTTCCACCAATAGTTTATAAAAGAAAAGGAAATCAAGCAAAATGACTGGTTGGTGAATAAAATAAAATATATGTGTGTAAACTAAAATTTTATTGGTTTTTTTATATGATGATGTGAAAAGAAAGTTCTCCAAAAATTTCCACTAAAAATAAATTTTAAGTTGCAAATTTCTATTTTAAATATGATTTAATTGTTGAATTCATATAAAAATGGAGTAAGCAAACTATTTTAAAAGAGAAAAAATGTAAAAATATATTGGATATAATTTCTTTGAGTTCTTTCTCCCACAGAGCAATTCTAAAAAAAACCACTTAAATAAATTTATTAACCCAAATGACAATAGTTTTATTGAAAATCAGGATAAGTTTTCAGAATAAGATCACATATGCAATAAAAGAGGAAGAAAAATTTATTTTAAATTTCCAATATTGCTGTCGTCCGTCTGCCATATAAATAAATATACTCGTGGATTACTTAATTAAAATATTATGCTTAGTGTTAAAAAAATTAACTATATTTATAAGCTAAATTTATTAATAATAAGGATCACAGTTTATTCAATCAATTAATTTTTATATCTTTTTTATTCAGCTATTTTGATATGTTGATAAATTTTTTTAGTTTTTAGGCTTTTGTTATTCTTTTTAAGTGTTTAAAATTGATCTTTCAATATTTTAATTGTTTGATCTAGTATCCTTTTGGATAACTTTGATAAAATTGACAGAATTAGTAATTTAATTAATTTTCTTCTTTCCATCAGTCTCAAATAAATAAATTCCCTTTTTTACTCATTAAATTAATAAATTGATATACACCATAGATAGATTGATTGATTTATTGATATTACATATATCTCATTGATGCGTAAAACCTTTATCAGCAATTTAATAATCACAAAATAGATTCTATTAAATTTAAAAGTAAAAGTGTTTTCAATTTTTTTTTTTGATAGATCCAACTCTCAGCTATTAAAAATACAATCAAACATCTTATTATTATATTTTTTTTGTAAAAGAAAATTAAATTTTGTCTTAAATTCAGAAATATTACTCAAAAATGATTGAAACTGATACCAGATACAGAGATATTGAATCTCAAAAGCCCCAAAATAAATCCAACAAGAAGAAAATTATTGTTGCTGCTTTGATCGTTATGGTCTTAGCTGGCACTGCTGTTGGTCTTTACTTCGCCTTCAAGCCTCATGATTCTTCTTCTACTTCTTCTGGCGCTCCCATTAAGAATTAATCTGAAGATGAATAACCTGTCAACCCTACTAAACCTACTGATGATAAGCCTTAAACTAATGATGATAAGAAGGACCAAACTCCTTCTCAACCTACTGATGATAAGAAGGATGACAAGAAGGACGAAACCCCCGCTTAACCCACCGATGACAAGAAGGATGATACCCCCTCTCAACCTAATAAAGACGATGTAATTTCAAAAAAAAAAATACACCAAAGATTTAAAATATTTTTGTTGTTTTAATTCACTTAGTATAAAAATAATTAAGAAAACATTTTAACAAAAAAAGAAATCTGAAAATAGATTATCTAAATTTAATTAGAATATTTTAATTTCCTTCAAATAAAAATGGATAAAAATTTTATTATTATTTTTATTTGTTCGCTTTTCTTTAAAATTATTAAGATTTTTTTCCATATATTTATAAAAATTAAAATTCATTTTATTAAAAAAGGACAAGACTCCCTCTTAACCCACTGATGACAAGAAGGATGATACTCCTGCTTAACCCACCGATGACAAGAAGGACGATACTCCCGCTTAACCCACCGATGACAAGAAGGATGATACTCCCGCTTAACCCACCGATGACAAGAAGGATGATACTCC